>JAZHYW010017790.1:0-71737 GCA_037355805.1 Ixodes ricinus
AACTGTCGGGAAAGACGGGATATTCGGGAAAGACGGCGAATATTCGCACAAACCACGAATATTTGAGCAAGTAACGAGATAATCTGCTTGCCACACATTCCCATATGAATATGTTTATTCACTGAGAAAGGCGTATGACGCGCGCGCAATAGCTCTGCTCCGTTTCTATCTGTCCGATTGCAGCAAGACAGTATCAGATTCGGTTTCTTTTTCACCAAACCCTTTGTTGTGTGGCGCTTTTATAGCAATTTGTGATGTAATTGCGCGTTCTATAAATTGATACCGTAAAATAAACTTCGAGAGTGAAATATAAGTATAAAAATAAATCTAGAGAGTGTTATCTAATATAAATGTTGGAAAACTTAAAAAAGAGAAAATTTACGTGCGAGCAGAAGATTGCATTGCCATCGACAACAACTCCTGCCACTCAAGCGCAATCAAAACTAAGGATGCCGCGAGACATGCCCAGAGTTTGAGTTCGACCACGCTCGACTTTTTCGAACTTTCAACGTGATGTTCGGCAAAGGTTCGACTGAAGTTTTACTTTTAGCGCATGCGCGAAAAAGACCGTAAAACTAGTCTCATTTCGCGGAGGAAAAGTGCAATATGTGTTGGCTTTATTGGCATCACTGGTTCACGTTAATAACTAATGAAAGCGTTGAAAGAACATATTTCCGCTTTTATATGGTGTAAACATGGTAACCATTTTATAAAATATAAACTACATTCTAATTATTTGTTTCCCAAAATTCGAAATATTCGTGCAGCAGCCGGCCAGCACTGTCCATAAGTCGAACTTCTTCGAACTTTAGTGATATTTCGCAGGTTTCCGGATTAAAGGGTCCTTCTACTGGCGGAAATGTTGTCACGGCGCGTAGGGAGCGCTTACTTTCTGAACACGTTGAACAGTTAATTTTCCTACAGGATAATTTGTAATGAGCGCATTACTAGAAGCATCGTTAGCCTGCTGCAGCCCAGTAAAATGCACTTGCATTGATTTATTTTAAAAAGGCAGTAAAACCTGCCCTAACTAAATGCACTAATTCTAAAAAGAAAGAAACACATTCCCCTATCAGAGGCTTGGCCCGAGGATTGCTCTGTAGGAAATGTGTACAAAGGGGGCGCAATTAGGAAGGGGAGAAAAAATAGTAGCAGTTCCGAGTAATTTAAGTACCTCCAAAATTACTTCGATTGCCCTTTTAATTAGTTTCTAAAAAAACGTGATTCAAGTTATTACAAATATATCCGAATACATAATCGATTACAAGTCATGTTATCACTTGTGTGGGTACCGTACAAGTCTGGGTAGTGGCACAAAAAATCCAGCGCTGCGCGTTTTAGTGCTTTAGGTGGTGTAGCAAGAGGTATAAAAGTATATTGTGCTGCGCGAGATTTCATAGCTATATTTTTTATCTATGCATTGTCTACCATTTTGTATGCATTGAATTTGCCTATGCCCAGCAATACGTTTTAAGTTAAGGGTCGGGAAAAGTTTCTAAGCTACTTTTGTAAATTAAGGATTTCGAATCTTGGGTCCTTAATTTATGACTCCTTAACATGCATTTTATATTTTGAAGTTACAGTAATCCTTGGCTTCTGCAGCAAACACCCTTACCTCGCGAAATACGCCGTAAACAACCACCAACACAAAACGTTTTTAGGTAAGAGTAAGACAAAAAAAAGTAGTGTAGTTTTGAGCTTGAATACCAGGGAGCATACATTCAGCGGAAAGTGACCAAATGTTGCTTGCGGCACTTTTTCTGCGCTAGCTGTTGTCACACCGTCGAATCTCTGCATGTAAAGTTCTCCAGTTCTTTGCCAGATGTTCACTTCATCGTGTCCAGACCATTGAGCGTGAAGGTTTCTGAAGGCTGATATCCAAATAGCGTTAGACGATTCGTACCACACTGACGGGATTCGGTGAAGCAGAAATACAATATATCTGGAAGCGAGAGCCCAGCACTTAAAAAATTCAATGCCTTGTTTTACACTGAACGTTTTCCCAAATATGACGGGCGTGTTACAATAAACTAAACTCGTCAACGGGTCGTCACTTGTATCGTGGTAAGCAGGATTTGCCCTCGTGATACCATTTATTGTTTCGCTTTTGAGTGAAAATATTTTTCCTTACAGAAGACAGTCAAGATGAAGGCAGTAGTTCTTCTCTTCGTAACACTTTCAGTTGCGATGGCGATTGTGTTGAAAGTGGACACTGATGGCGGATACATCAACATTGGTGTTGTAGTAGACACTCCGTACAATGTGACCGTGATGAAAAAGATGAAAGTAAGTAAAACCTGCATATATCACTGTTTTTTCAGCGCGTTGTAGGTCGTTCACGCGTGGCTTTCGTCAGGATTTTGTCACAATGATCTGTACCCTCCTGTACGCGTCTCAGTTTTTTTTGTCGGTGAACACTCGTTCTGAGTTGTAAAACACATTGTTAGCGCACATTACAATATTTTCGAAAGCAAAAAGCTTTTATGCGTTTAATATTTTGCTCGAGAAATAGGGTTTACCATGCTCAAAACGTCAAAATACACAAAAAAATTGCATTGGCTTAGCTCGGCTATGCCAGGATATACGTAGCGTGAGCTTATGCGCACAAAACGAGAGGCGCTCATCAAGCGGCTCCGGTGCAGCGTCAGACCTGGCTACTGCGCAACGGCGGCGGACAGCTGGGCACGCGGCGACGCCAGTGCGTCTGCCTCGGCTATGACGTCCGAATGCGAAAACCGGCGAGGCGCGTGCGATGGCGCGGAGCCCGCGGCGGTGGCGGCTCCTTGCTCCGGCACGCCAGTTGTGCGCGTGTGACGTCACTGCTGCTCGCGCTTGCGCAGACCGGCGAGCGCGCGCAGTGGTGGCGGAGCCCGCGGCGACGGCGGCTCCGCCCCGCCAGCTGTGCGCCGTGTGACGTCACTGCTCCTCGCGCTTGCGCAGCACGGAGCACGGCTCATTATGAGAGGCCACGCGAAACTGCTCAACCTCGGCCAGTGTAGCTCACGCTACAAAAGCTCGATTAAGTGTTTTTGTTTATTCTTTTCAGACATTCGAACTACCTTACTTTTGCACAAGGGTACTTTTGTTCATTGTATTTACTTGTCTCTGCTCCGACGTTTAATACTATGAGTATTGAAGTTGTTTTCGCAGGGTCCGTTTTATTTTATTCTTCCACTTCTTCACTTTTCAAAAAGGACCTCTTCAGGACATCGATCGAGGCTTCTGCATCAAGCAACATACGGGCATGTTTACTTCAAGTCCGTATTGTTCATGGTTCGTCCCGACAGGAAGCACAAGAATCTGCCTGTGGTTCCGCGTAGTTTGGCAGGAGGAGCCCCATTTGTTGTACCCAATGAAAGGGATTATTACCCTGACATCAGCATTAGCAAGAGATTAGGGCTGTGTGGGATGGGTGGGGGCACCATACATCTGCCGCTACATTTCGTGAACAGTGCAACAGGTGCTTGCAAAAGAGAACGGTGAGTAACTTCTCTGATGATTTTTCTGTTGCCACTTGACCTTGATAGAGGAAACCGTAAAGGGCTTGGAAAGGATTGATTCGTCGAATGATTCCCACAGCCACAGAAGTTGGGGTTATGCTGGTCCAAATCTAACGCAGCGTCTAGGGTAGCAGTGAAAAGCCTCGAAGGGGCAACAGTGTCATATAGGACTCGCGTCACCATTTTTATTTACTTCGGGAACTTCATAAGAGTAGGGCTTGCCTCTCACACACAAACGAAGATGAAGTGTGCGTCGCTTGCTACAGCTGAATTTTGCTTTCATTACTCAGAACACCTAGATAGCTTTACAAAAACTACGAATATGAAAAGTAATCTTTATTACGTTTAGAAAAGTTTATGCAGCAAACGACTTGCAAGATCACCAAACGTTTTCCTGGAATACGCTTTTCATGTACCTAGTAAAAATTCCCAAATCTTTTATCTTATGAATAATTTAAACAAATCTGAATATGAATACGAACAAACAAGCCCAACAGAATACCAGCTGTATGAATACGAACAAACAAGCCCAATAGAAGACCAGCTGTGTTGCTTTAGCCTATAAAAAGTATATCACGATGAACTTCAATCGAGAAATTAAAATGTTGGAATGTTACATTAACATGCTGTTTACGAAAAAACGGCTGGCATTGCGGTTTCGATATTTTTATGCTTAGTAGGTTTACAATTTGTACTATCTTCAAGTTCGTTACCTTGTTCGTTACCTCTTAAGACAGGTAGAACTTTGAGTTTCTATAAAAGTATGGTAATTTAAAAAAACAGACGAAGAAAACGCATGCGTCATTTATCCATTTAATATCGCAATCAGAACCCGACTTGGTTGACGTACATGCCTACAAACTTGGATTGCCTAGCGGAAATCTGCAAAAATATAAAAACTAGATTTTGTATTGCCAGTTATGCTCTCAGAGATATATATTCCATTCCACCCTAAAACGATATTGCAATAAACCGACCATTCATTTGAAATAAAAACGAGGGACAATTCTTAAGCTCGTGTGCACAGTAGAGATTGAAAAATTTAGTCCTCGAACATGGCTTACTCGCTGCACACTAATGCAACTGCGATGCGTGTGTTAGTCTCGGGTTTAAAACAAAAATATTGATAGAAACTGATTTGCCCTTAAATTTGGTTGAATACATTAATGAGGCACATCTAACTAGTCACGCACATTGCAAGTTATGGCATTTTTTGGGCAAAAGTTATTGATCTGCATCTTTGGCCTGAGAGGATGAGAGTCTTTTCCTGACAACACTGAATGCGTGATATGAAATGTTGTATTATGGGTGTAGTACAGCTTGTTTCCGACGATTTATCAACAAGTTTAATGATGTGAAGTAAAAGTGTGGGAAGCTCACGCCAGCAAACTAGAAAGGAAAGCGCAAAATACGGTGCACGTTTGGCTGCCTGTCGACTTGCGGGTTATGTAGCATGTAACCTCATCCAATCGCAAAGAGAGAAGAAATGTCTAGGCTGGTTTCCACATAACCATCATCTGCCTTTTCTTCAATATTTGTTATATATTTAAATGCAATAAATATGTTGGAAACAGAAGAACCTGGGTATACAGAATAAATATTTTATTGTGGGTATCTTACAAACAGCTGAAGCGTCACCTGTAAAGACACTTAGGCTCGAATATAAGAACTATGGAAGCAGTGTTCAAAACTTGAAATTCTTATACAAAAAGCAAGGCATACGATTTGGAGCTGCGTGTCTCACCGACGCGGATCGAGGCAAGAAGTCGTCACCTGCACAAGCGGCACTCACGCACCTTAATTTCGAAGGGTTCATGTTTTGAGACCGGTAATAAAAAAAGACTTAGTTTTTGTTTTCATAAATTCTCAAACGCATTTTGAATAAATAAGAAAGCTAACTATACGGCTTTAATTTTAACTGCTTCGGAAATGTTAAAATTCGATACTACGAAGGTTTACTCTTAATACCCATTTTGACGTTTTTTTTTTGTTTTTCGTTTTTTGTTTCAGCCGCGAAAGTAGTACGTGAATGGTCTATGTTTAGATACGGAGTGCAGAATGAACACAGTAATAAGATCTCGGATCAGACAGGTCTACAACGATTGGTGTAGAAAGAAAGATGTAAGTACTTCATTCCACAGTGAATTTAGTTTGGCGACAAAAAGCTTCGAGCGCAATAATATCATCGTACCAATTGAATGAATAACTAAAGCAAACTTCCGAAAATCTTATGTTAGTGTAAAACATGTACAAGGGTTTTGCTACCACTTCGATAACGTCCAGCACAACCCTTATTTCTCTACCTCAAACAAGATACATTACATGACAGTTATTTTGTATCTGAGTTGTTACTAATAAGTGATATGTCTTTCTAGATGCGCTGTAATAGTAAAATGCTGCATTGCAAATTTTTATTTAACTGTAAATTATCGTACCATAAAATGTATTTGTTTTATTTTAAAGAAACCCAAGGCCGTGCCCTACATAAAATGCGGGAAAAACCTAAAGATCCACGCCTCGTGTAAAACATGTTCGTACAAAAACTGCCGGTTTGTTCGTTCCTTTGAAGAGAGCGGAACAAAGTAAATGCATCTCTCATGTATCAACCGTACGTTGAAGGGGTAAGTATATTTTATGAGTATTCCCATTTTGCTGCAGAATGACAGTTGTATTAGAACAAAATATTACCCTGCTTTAAATTCAAAGTCTCTAACATTCTCAGAAAAAAGGACTGAATGGGACGATTAAAGTTTCGGTTAGGTTTCAATAAATGCCAACTCGAAACAGCATTTGTGCTGTGATTATTAGACTATTTTTGGCCATTTTATTAGTATCTTAATGCATTGCCTTCAGGGGTCGTACAATGCTAACAATTAATAATGCATTTTTTAGCTTGTCAAGAGATGTTCAATCAAATACTGACGTTCATATCATTTTCGTAATTAAGAGTTTGTTGCTAGGTAAATTTGTTTAACTTCAATTTTCGTGTCCCAGATTTTAGGCAACATTTTGTTATGTGTTGTAATTGAGCAGTTGTAAAACATACTAGGATATTCAGGCAGATATCTCAAGGTAAAATTTTATTTCGGAATCGGTGCTAACCTAAAATAATTGTTTCATCACGTGAATTCCTTTTAACGCGACAGCGTTTAGGAGGTCGTGTCGCCGAAAATCCGGCATCGGCGTCGGTGGGACGGAAAAATCCCATAATGCGACGCGTGCACCAACGTGTGACGTCACGTGTGTGACGTCAGACGTGGCTTCGAAGTTATGACCCTATTGAGCCTCTACATTTGGTGGGAAACTTATACGCTAAATTCAGCGGAAACTTTTTCTGCTCATTTTAACGGCTGAATAGGTCATGACGTCACAGCCACGTGGGACGTCACCGTCTAGACCACGCACACACGCTGTCATGGATTGGAAACGAGAGCAGGTTAATAGGGAATTGTAGTAGACCGTTTTCCTCCCCCGCTACGGTATCCGTGAAGAACAAGCCACGCCTGCGCGTGCCCGCCGCCAGCCTCATCTGCATAGTTGAAGGTCTTGTGGGGGATTACGGAGCGCTATGCGGGTGCTTAGCGAGCTGCGGAAACGGTCTACTACAACTCCCCTATATGAGCAGGCTCTGCGAACGGGGCCCGATAACGCTTATCGCGTTTCAATCTTAAAGGCGAAGCTTAAGAGCGCTCCAAGTTTTTTTTAATTGGGAACTTTTATGTTTTGAACTACATGTATTATTCAAGTATAAAACTGGTTTTGGGGCAGTCCAGTATAAATTTAAGTGACAGTATATTATTAGACTGGATGTCAGTAAGCGAACTGCGCAGGCGTGCCCATTCCGGAAGTGGTACCGCCGCCATGCTACTTGTAGTCATCGCTCTCCGGCTTCCTTGCTACATAGGCTGCGGTGCACGTACCTCATCGTTTGGGATGCCACGGTATTAGCTTGGAATTTCCTGCATGTTTGTACTACTTATGATTGTGTTTGTGATGCCTTAGTTTGTCAGCAAGCGCAGAAAAGCGTTTACATTCTTCTTATCGCTTTAGAATCGCTTGGTCGTCTGCTTCATTGTTGTCTACTTCGTCCTCTTCGTGAAGCCACTGCGTTCAGGCGGTGGTCCCACAGAGGCAACGGGCAAAACAACGATGCCACTACTTGGAGACAAGTGGAAGTCTAGTTCATTGGCAAAGAACAAGATCAGAGACCGCCGGTTCGGTGTGGCACTGCGGAACAGCATCAAGTGTGTCGATGGAAAACTGAGCTTGGTAGTGCTCAGGCTTGTGCATAACGTTTAATCTACAATGAAGTAATAAAAGCTTAAAAAGCTCTTGGGGAGCGACAGTTTTCTAAAAGCCATTTCATTTTGACTGATAGCCTGTCAGAGGTGCAGTTTGAATGCAGGCAGAGGCTTGCACGCTAACAAGAAACGATCTACTGAAGGACCATGAATCACGCACCGTAACATCTCGCATCTGTCATAAAGAGCAACCATGGCATATAGTACCTGAGAGCGCTGGGCCGAGATGGGTTTTTGTGTACAATTTCTATTCAATTTCATCTTATTTATGCAAGCTCCGAACTAGGGCTGAGCGTCGATTAAAAGTTTGACCCAATTAATCGACGCCCTTTATCGATTAATCAATCGAATAATTGGTTTCGCTCATTGATAGGACTACAGATAAAAAAGGCGAAAACACATTTTTTGGTCTTTGCTCAATGAGTGAAAAAACGGCGCCATGCACAATTTCGGAATTAAATAAACATTGATGTGTAGTTCAAAAGAGTCGAGACAGCTACTTTTCAAAAATTATGACTTCAGCCGCAGAGGCAAAGAGGTTCGTTGATATTCTCCGGCATTAGCGAACACCTTTGACTGTTGACAATAGTCCTTGCTGCGGTAAACGGACATAATCGGCGTTGAGATAACCGGTATGAGGCATGACCTTCTCCATATGGTTGCAGTTAAAGATCTCGCCCCTACAGTATAATTTAGAAAAAAAAATTACATAAATTTGGCCTTCATACAGGTGTACTTCGTCTACGTCCGCGTGGTGAAAGCGTTACATTTTTACTTTTTGTTTGTCAAATTTTATCGATAAACTGGTAAAAACAATTATTCGCGATGAAAGCATTAATCGATTAATCAGTAGATTAATCGATCCAATGCTCCAACCATACTCCGACCGCTAGCAGTCTGCCAGATGATGACCGCTTTTGTCTGCGGTCACGATTTGTATTAATGCAGAAAATGGATCAGTAACATGCACACAATTAGTTGCGGTATAATGAACCATATCACGGTGGGTGAGGTTCTTTCGCTAACTTTTTGGCGCTAAGGGTTGCACTTTTAAATCGCAATTTGCAATGCTTACGCGTTTTGTAAAAAATACAAAAATAAAGACAGCTTTAAAAAGGTAGTTTTATTTTAAATTATGGATATTGGGAATGGCTGCTACTTTTTGTAGTGATAGTCTTGATATTTTAAGACACAGCTGTGCTTGAAGCATGTCGCATTAACCGCTATAACCACCAAAATACATCGAGCAAAAAGTGTATTAAAAATGAAGGCAGCAAAGCAGTGCTGAGGTCCCGATTGAGATAGACCTCTACGGAAAGTGCTCGGGGAGATTCTAACTGGCAGAACACTTCGGCACGCCCCACCATACCTCTTGCCCTGTAATCTCACACTCTTAGACTAACGTGCGATGGGGTGAACACAAATTATGAGGCCAATCTCGAGAGAAATCGAGAAACACTATTTTTCCGGCCGCTCTTTCCGGCTTTGTTTACCTTTATTAGCCACGCCTTTTCGGAGGCTGCTTTCTCTCGGAAGTCATAGATCCGATGCCTTCTTGTCAGGTGCTGTTACTGTAGCACGCTGGCGCACAACAGGGAAGACGCCTAATGACAACCGTGAGTAAATACCCGATTAGAAGTCTCGCGTGAACCCGAAACTTTCCAAACGCCGGGCGTACAGCCGGAACAACGCGCATTGACGCGGTTGGACAACTGTGGAGACCTACAAGTATACAAGAATGAACCGTGGCAGCGGTGGCGTCGCGTAACTTCTTGTGAGATCGGTCAATTAGAATCTATAATAAGAATTTTTTTCCTGCCAACAAATACCTTAAACAATATCTAGATTAAAAATGCGTAGCTTTCCTAGTTGCTTTTAGGTTTCGAATTGATTGTTGAACCACATTTTTGCACTATGTCTTGATCTTATTCAAAGAAAAAATATACAAACATTTCACAATCTTACAAATGTCTTCAACGTAGTGATATTGCTTTCCTCTTTTTTCGCATGTCAAATATGTTTTTAATTTGCAACGAATGAACTGGCTTTTTTATGTTTCGCCAGATGAACGCATTTTGTACAAAGGACGATCACGTTACAAAAGTGGTTAACGACCAGAATGAACTATGCGGAAGGAAGTCAACCTGGGAGGTGATTTCAGAACATGACGACATTCTGTAAGTTCACCACACGGCACTCCTGAATGTCGCCTTATATAAATGTGTAAATGACTGATGACATACGAAAATTTTCCTTTCATTTTTCGTTTTCTGTATTTGAAATCTTTCGTATGTCAAGCTAAATGTTTCACTAATTTGTTTTTGAGAAAGAAAGAGCTGTTCAAGTAAAGTTATTAACTTCAGGAATTTTGCGAACTCTTTAAAAACCCGAGGTTCGAGTGGTTCGGAAAACTTTTGGATGTTTAGCAGTTTATTTTTTAAATCGCTTTTTCATGTCTTAATCATAAGGATCGCCATCTGTGTACGCTCTTAATTAAGCTTAAAACAGCGGCACCCGCAAGCAAATCGCATAATGAAGTGCACTTTAAGAAAAAATGTAGTCTATGTGCCTACCTTTGGGGTGGTAAAAAGTTGTCAAGAAATAAAAGCCGTTTGCAACTCTCTGTACCACAACTGAACTAGAGCGCAGCTCTTGAGGAAAAGGAGGGGAAGGGTTCTTGGGGAGGGTATACCCCTCCTCCCTCCTCCCTCACCTCCTCGTCCTGCCTGCTACTCCTACCTCCGAGCGGCGTCGGCATCGCCGTCGGCGTGTGACGTCACGTGATCCTCGTGACGTCACATGACCCTCGTGACCCCACGGTGGTCACGTGACGTCACCGGGGTCACGCGACCTCAGGGGTGACGTGACGTCAGCGGGGTCACGTGATCACACGGGGGAGGGTCGCGTGACTTCACGGCGTTACGTGAGTCACCGGGGTCACGTGACCTCACGGGCTTACATGATGTCACCTTAGTTACGTGACATCGCGGGGGTCACGTGACGTCAGCGGGGTCATGTGATGTCACCGTGGTCACATAACCTCAAGGGCGTCACGTGACGTTACCGTGGGCACGTGAACTCACAGGGTCACGTGACCTCACGGGGTCACGAGACGTCCCCCGTTTCAAGCGACATCACAGGGGTCACGTGGACCTCACGGTTACGCCGACGGTGACGCCGACGGCGACGGCGACGGCGACGCCGCAAAAGCCGAAAACGGGCGCCTAAGAGCTGTTGTCTAAAATATAACGATCCCTAGGATAAAAATGACGACACTATACGTGGTCCAAAAAGAGGTAGACACATTTGACTACAGATTAAAACAACATGGCGGCCGGTTAGCGACGATCGAATTCCCAGGTAAGGCCAAGCGAACAGCACGGCTTTTCGGCTGTGTGTGAGAACAGAGCGCATATGCCTCTTCGACGTGTACCAGGAGCCCTCAGGCTCATACACCCTCAATATCCTCCTCCAAACGCCGGTATCGTGGTTCTATTCTGTAAGGACGGCAGTGTGTGTGCTGGAATTACCGCGATTGCCCCCGACGGCATCTCGCTATATTGACTGTATTTTACCACCGGCGGACAACGCTCAAAAAAGAAATCGTTACGCGAGGAATGCGCATGCTTCCGTTGTGTTATTCTTGTTTCCTGGGGCGATGACTCACTGGGCATTTTCGTCGGCACCGACCTGAGAATTCAGCTCGCACCAACGCTTTGGCTGTTTTGTGGCGTGAGCTACACTGGCCGAGGTTGAGCAGTTTCGCGTGGCTCGCATAATGAGCAGTGCTCCGTGCTGCGCAAGCGCGAGGAGCAGTGACGTCACACGGCGCACAGCTGGCACGCCGGAGCCGCCGCCGCCGCGGGCTCTGCCGCCACCACGCGCGCCTCGCCGGTCTGAAACATTCCAGAGGAGTGACGTCATAGCCGTGGCAGACGCACTGGCGCCGCCGCGTGCCCAGCTGTCCACCTCCGTTGCGCAGTAGCCAAGTCTGACGCTGCACCGGAGCGGCTTGATAGCGCCTCTCATTTTGTGCGCATAAGCTCACGCTACGTATATCCTGGCACAGCCGAGCTAAGCCACCGCAATATTTTCTTTCGATCTCTTCTTGTTTGTGCCTACATCTGCCGATGTGTTTATTCATTCGTGCGCATGCACACTTGCACTTTGCAGCTCCTGGACAAAGAGCAATGATTTAGGTGGATAAGTGGCACAATTATTACGATTTTTATCGAACTAAAAGTTAGGAAGGTCAGTAGGCCGCAGGCCAGCTTCTCGTAAATCAATAAATACACGACTGCCAACGTTACTACAACCACTGAGTTGGGAAACTGCCATAGAGCCTGCTTTAAAAAAGTGGATCCGATTCGAGACTCGAGAACAGACCTAATGGCGAACGCAACGCCGCCATTTTTCCCGCAGCGTCCACTCCGGGAACTGCATGGCTGCACGCCGAGTCGGGCAAGAACCGAGTGGCGCCATCTGGCAGGGCCATCTAGCAGTAGCTATGTAACGCAACTTTCATGATTCCACTCGTCGCTAAAGGGTGGCGCTGTTATTGTATTTAGCTTGATCTTGGCGGACGCCAGCAGCAAAGGTTTCAGGGGTGAGTTTCCCAACTGAGGGTTTTAGTTACGTTGACGAGTGCTCAACGCTCAGCTTCTTGAATCAGGCGGCAGTTTCCGCCACCTAGAAACCGTAGTAGTAACCACTAGAGGGCGCTAAATTTTTTTATTCTAGGCTTTCCGAGGCAACCACTCATACCAAAGCACAGACACAGCAGGAACACAAACGAACATAGCGAACACTGTTACAGCAGTGCGACAAGGCACAAACAACTCCAACACAACGCTTCCGCGACTTTCTACTTTAACCACCTTACCGAACCGATTCACACATATGGCCTACTATTATCGGACAGTGATTAGGCTAGTGAGTGCTACTCTTACTAGATGAATAGAAATAATTACTTACAAGTATTATCGATATAAAAGTGATGTGTGTATAAAAATTGGCAGGCTAGACAACTCTCCTAAACTAGCGCTTCAAAGGGCAACGTAATATGAAAGTAATCGGCTGGATAGCACAGCATGGCATGCTTCAGATCAGTTTCGGTTCGAGATTAACAAAGTGACAAGCATACTCAAGTCATGTAGCCCCATGCTTGTCCCATGCACGTAATAGCAACACAAGTTACAAAAATCTCTCCATTCTCAGTTTCAGTGTGATCCTAGCCTTGTGTTGTTCAATTAATTTATGCTTTCCCTTAATTTATGTGTTTGAGAATAGGTGGCTGATTGCGGTGCACGTGCAATTCGTCTTGTCGACGGGGGTCTCTACGATATCTCACTTCTGCCTTTTTTTCTTTTTTTCACTACACTGAATGTAAACTTCAGCACGTAGCACAACTTAATGGTAGCGGGCAAGCGCTGCCGGGACACTTCCCTCTTTCCTGTGTTGGTCGCGTGGCTGACGAGTCGCCCTACTCACTCTACTTTATAAGCCCCTAAATCAAAAAGCAAGCCATTATGCGGAAAAAAAATGTATTGGGGTACAACTAGATAAATAGAACAAGCACTAGCCGATCTTATTTCTTGTACGGCATTTGGAGAACCTATACAGCCCTTTAAAATTATTTTAAATCTACCAATTTTTCTGTTGACAACAAAAGGTTGGCACTTTCCAAGCAAGGGGACACTTTATATTTTACGAATAACAATTGATGAGGCGACGAATAACTGCACGAACTAAACTGTTAATGGGGGCGAACTTGTGCCAAAACAGAATAGGAAATGGCCAGCGTCGCAGGCGTCAATGGCGACGTAACAGCAGAATCGAGCGCTGGGGTGAGATTGACTGCGGCTTGCCAAGCGGAGCACCTTTTGTACCCGCGTGGGTTTCTGGAAAATTCGGCGTTGAACGTTTTGCGCGTAGAACATTCGTAACTCGATCAGACGAAAAGGTCCTCGAACTTACGAGAACGCCCAGTTGAGCAAGAATAAATAAAAACATTCTATGACTGTGATCTAAACCTGGATGCTTAGCGCGACAGCCAGGCAGGGTAACCATCCGGCCATGCACGCACTCGATCTGCGACGCGCGTGGTAATGTAAGCAGTGTAAAAACCTGAAAGCATTAGAGCATTACTATCGAAATTATACTGCATATATATAAAGTGGCTCAAATGAAGACAGAATACCACTGGCAATTATTTGTATACTTCTATTTACCAAGTCTGATATACAATGTCATGTTAAAACTATTTTTATTAAAAATATTTCCTTCTTTTAAAACGTCCTTGGAGGTGCTTTTGAAACATCGTGAAAACGGAAAACTAAAAAGAATTTCAGTTTCAGCACTGGACTATCATATGATAGTCCAGTGCTCTCTCGATACTCTCTCAAGCAGAAACAAAATTGAAGCCTTGTTATTGGCATCTTTGAATATCAAACAAAGCAAGAAACGTACATGAAAACAGGGAATATTTAACGAAACGACAATGTTATGTAAACATTAAAACATAATAAATAATAAAAAGGTAACACTGTAGTTAATTCACGATTCTAAATAACATCTGAAAATATGTATAACACAAAAAGGGATATGATTTACACCAAGGAAGATACTGGTCAATAAAACCAAAGTTTCAACAATAAAAAATTATGATTCGCTCTGCCAAAAGCTTTCACATATCAAAATATATATTTATCGACTTGCCATGTTTAAAAGCAATATGGAAACCAGTCAACTAGGCTCACTTGGGATAAGACATTTTTTTCCTGTATTAGACGCGTTCAACATCCCTTCAGAGCAACATTTGCGGTCACCATTTCTTGGGCACGAAGACTGTAATTGAATTTGAGTAATCGCTAAACTCTGCAGCAGCATTTGTTCTCCACACAAATCAAATCAGGTTCACGCCAAATGCTTGCACATCCATCGAGTCCAATACATGTCCATATGTGTGCACAAACAATGGCGGACTTCGATAACTGGTGCTGCAGAGACTAGATGGCGCACACTTTTGAAGAAAAGGCATATTCAAGGGTTGCTGACAAGCTGTCGGTGGCTGAATTACAAATATCAGAAACGCATACTGCAATGTTCACTTGTCTCATCCCACTTTTATGAAAGTGTTGTCTGAGGGCAACACTGAATCCCACCATTGCTACCATGCCGTGGTCGAGTCAGGTTAACGATGACAACTGGTTTATTGCATACTATACGCTGTCTTGTAGGCTGTGGGACTGGCGGCGTCGATTGCATGATGGACCATGTCTGCTAACCATCTTTCGCGTCATTTTGTTGGTTCTTGGCATTAGGTGCTGCCGGTAAGCTCCGGGGCTGCCCACAACAGTTCTAAATCACAAGAAAGAAGTATGGTGGCAAATCTGCAGCAATGTAGCAAAGAGAGATGTTTTCGACTGGTTTGACACGAAAAGCACTTTTTCAACATTTTGGCATCGCAAGGCAAACACAATTTTGGAAGTTTCACGGTCTAAAAGCCAACGAGCACGCCCCACCCAAGGATTGAGGATTCGTTTCCACCACCTAGGCATGGTGGGATGGGCAGCTGGAATCTCGTTTCATCTTGAAGATGCGATAGCTGCACTTTCAGTCTCCCGTGTTCGACATACATTGAAGAAACTCAATCTTCGCCTTTGTTGTACAGTTATCGCACATGACGCCATCCCAATAAACATTGTCATCTTCTTGCTTGGTTTTGTTCAACCATGACGTACCGCTCGCTTGTCGCGGCAGAATTATTTCGAATTTGGGGCCGAAAGCTCGAAATTAAAACGATATAGTAACGACGAAGGACAACGGGGCATCCAGCCGCAAATAAACGAGCCCAGGGACGCCGCAAGAGAACAAGCCCAACGACGCTAACGACGCTATTACTCAACAAGGCCTAGTGAAGCCGCAACGCCGCGAGGCCCAGGAGACGCCATGGACCGACTAAAGCGGAAGCGGACGGATCTGAGGTCTCAAGCAACTGTGACCTCGAGCAGCTCCGAAGCACTCGCCGACGGCAGCGTTTAGGATAACGCAAGACGCACTGCAGGCTTTTCTGAGCGTAGTCGGGAGCCTCGGAATTTCTCCTCGTGTGAATACCTATCGGCAAGGCTCAGTGAGTTTCGAATACACCTGAGCAGCGTGAACACAGCCATCGAACCACTGATATCTGACGGGGATGAGCAAAACTACGCCCGCACGATTGATTATCACGACAAGGTCGTCACCCACATTGCCACCATCGCACAGGAGGTGAAGAACTCCGACGAGCAAGTGCCCAAGACAGTCAACGCGGATTTATCACGACGGCGACGGACACGTTGCAACCTCTAGGGTGAAGCTGCCGAAACTGGAGCTTCAACGGTTTGGCGGTGAAGCTACCGATTGGCAACCCTTCGGGAACACTACAAGCAAGTCATACATGACAACGACAGCCTTTCTAACGCTGAGAAGTTATTGTACTTGCGGTCGGCGCTTACGGAAAGGGCAGCATCAGCGATAGCCAGTATTCAAGCTCGGAGAAAACTACGATACCGTCATTGAGCTCTCAGGGAGCGCTTTGGTCGGACTGACGTTCTTATTCAAGAACACCTCTCCAACTGCTTGATTTGCCAGCAGTACCACACTCCAGCGGAGTGAGCTAGTCTACGACGTCTTTATTACCACTTGCAACGAAATACGGCCGCTCTCACTGCGGCCGGGGTTAAGAGCGACACTTACGTAGCTATGCTCTGCTCTGCGCTAATGAGAATGCTACCAGGAGTGTTCTCGTCATTGACTACCACAAGTGTCGACGTCTTATAGACAAGGAAAACAATAGCATCAAAATAAAAGAGCCTACCATGCTTCCTGACGCTCGAAGTGGAGAGCCGTGAAGAGGCTCAACAGGTTTGTCAGCGAGAAGCAAAGAGTATGGGCTATACCAAGATAATAGGAGGCGAGTGAAAGGCTTCTCCCGAGGGATCAGCCGCTTCTTTTTCTTTACTAGTTCCTCTAAGCAAACTGAATTGTCTGTATTCTAGCGCCATGAAGAACCGCGCGAAACGAGATTGTCAGACATCAATTTTTTAGAGGAGAAGAAGAGATTTTGAGAAGCAGGACAATGCTTGCAGCGTTTGTTCAAGGGACACACCTACAAAGAATGTCGCAACAAAACAATCAAGTGTGAAACCCGCGGGCGAAAGCACATAACTCAAATGTGAAACCCAACCTGGAAGAAAAGTAAGGACACCGCAACGGAGTTACACTTTGCGACTGGCAGGAAGAGCTTATAAAACACCTGCTGTACTACTTCAAACAGCTGAGGTCTGGGCAGAGGGGAAACAGCAAAAAGCTCTCACGCGCATTCTTTTTGATTGAGGAAGCCAACAAACCTTTGTGATGAAAGAACTTTCACGTAAACTGCGGCTCGGGGTAGTTGGTGAAGAAGACATTCCTAACTACCCCTTTGGAGGAGCAGGAAATATCCTCGAGGAAAAACGCAGACGGGTACGTGTCTGGCTCAGGAGCCAGTACAGCAATAAGGTGCATTGCCTAGAAGCTCTGGAGATACCACAGATATGCTCCGAATATATTCTGCTACCTGAGAATCTAGTACAAGGAGTCCAAGCACGGATAGCTGAGCTGGCAGACGTCACCTTACCACCAGTCCAGTTAACAAGACATGGCATCAACATTCTCATCGGTGCAAACATGTTCCAGAAGATGGGTGAATTCATGATTGAAAAGGTTGTACCTGACTTAACATGACAAATTTCTGGCAAAAAGGTAAAGGCGTTTCGCCACCTATGCAGGTGGCATCTTCAGTATACACTGACACAAATGAGGCGAGGTCGATCAGTCTACTTATTACACACGTCCCTGTAAACGGCCGGCAGGAGGCCGTGGTTGGTGTTGCACACTGATGCGTCACGGCGAATGAACCAGGACTCGACGAATTTCCTTTGCCCCTACCTTGGTTGTCGGGCCAGCGTCGTCGCAATGTCCAGGTCAAAACTGTGTCCTGTCGTCCAGCAGTGTTCGACCAGTTCTGTCTTAAACCACGTGGCATGGGTGGCCTTGGCTAATGTGTTCCCGAAACCGAAGAACAGTACCCCTGTAGACGGTCAGAGCGGAGTCGTAAACAAAGTGCAGTGCGGGGATTATGACGTGACTTACAATTACATCGGCGAAACGGGCTGAAAGAGGGCAACGTGACAGAAAGAACACAAAGGGACGTTGCCAAGGCCACCCATGCCACCCGGTCCAAGACGGAACTTGTCGAACACTGCTGGACGACAGGGCACAACTTCTATCTGGATAAGGAGAGCGAAACACTGAAGCACTTGGTTTCGAAGTGCACCGGGCTGCGCCATGCCTTCCCTGAAATGATAACGGATTTTGTCGGGGCCCTGGGTTCCGGTGGCGACGACAGAACTACGGAAGAGAAAAATATTACGGTCAGAAAGAGGCGATTAGAATATTGGTGAAAATCATCTAGGAAACATTTCATGGTACACAACTAACTAGCACAGCTGGGGACAGCCGGGAAAAAGGAAAATTGGAACTTCCCCCGCGTGGCTCCGGCCCAAAGTCTAAACCCTGTCTCCCAGTGGTTCTGGTGCTGGGCTAACCCCAACAAGGTTTGAGCAGAGGAAAATTTGTGCCTCCATTACTCAAAAAGAAAAAAACGGAAAGTTATGTTCTTTTTTTCACCTCATCTTTCAGAGGTAGTTCTGGTGATTTTTCACACTGCCTGGTGATAGCTAGAGGGAGAATATTGTCTAACAAGGCGGGAGGAATCATATGTCTGTCTTCTTATACTTAGGCTAGGTGGCGCAACTACCACCCGTTGCGAAGGGTATAGCCATTAACATTCATCCAAACACCAAACAAAAACAAAATGGTAAGCTAAAAGTGTTTCCTGGAAAACATAAATGTCCTCGGTGTTACCGAGCGTAGAACGGCTTAAGTTTAACGATGTAAACCATTTCGTGTAACGTTCGGTGACGTGATGTTTGCATTCCGTCGGACACCACTTCGTAGTTGAGATCTCTGAGGCGACAAAGTACCTTGTACGGCCCGAAGTACCGTTTCAACAGTTTTTCGCTGAGGCTGCGGTGACGAGTGGGTGTACACACCCACACCTCTGTCTTTGGGCTGGAAATGAACGTCCTGACGATGAAGGTTGGAACAGCCAACGTCGACACACTCCTGGTCTTGAATCCGGAGTCGGGCGAGCTGGCGCACTTCTTCGGCTTGTTGAGCAACCACCTGGGAGTCGTCGCTCCAACGGTCAGTTGGCTCGTGGGGCAGCATCGCGTACAGCATGGTTGTTACTTTCCAAGTATGTTCCAGCTGGAAAGGCTTAACTCCAGTGGACTCTTGAACTCCCGTTTTGTAGGGCAAACGTGACGTAGTGTAAGACCACTTTTACGTCTTGTGCTTTGCGTAAACGTACAGGGCGTTCATGTTGGCGATGATGGCGTTTTGCTGTTCGGTCAGCCAGTTTGTCTGAGGATGATACGCTGTCGTCCGGCGACTGCTTTTGTGGCTGAGCCGGAGAATCTCCTGAGTTAGATGTGCCAAAAACAACAATCCTCGGTCTGTATTCAGTAGTTCGGGGCACCGTGCTTAAGAACGATGGCCTCGACGAACTTTGCTGCTTCCATAGCGGTGCCCGAAGGGAGCGCTTTTGCCTTGGCGTATCTTGTGAGGTAATCGGTCCCGACAATGATTCACCGGTTTCCTTGCGTCAATGGTGGTGCTGTTGTCGTATTCAGCTCGGTCTCGGTGGACGCCAGCGAACCAGGTTTCAAGGGCGAGTTTCCCAACCGAGTGTTTCATACTGTTTCATACTTAGCGTGCAACGCTGTCATAGCTACTGGCGTGAGCGCGTGGCTTCGTCTGTGGTTTTGCTTGCGCGAGAACACGTGCAAATGATCAACGAGATCAAGCCCCACGCTCGCACCAGTAGCTTTGAAAGCGTTGCACGCTAAGTATGAAACAGAGTATAGTAACGTTGGCAGTTTCTGAAAACCCTACGCTCACACCGCCGCACGTGCACGCCTAAACCGCATAAAAGATTAGAGGTAAATAACCAAAATAAAGCTTTCACGAACGCGCGTGCAAGATGCCGCATGGTTTAAGTTTTTGCTTTAGAAAAAGTTACTATTGCTGATTCCGGCGCCGCACGCGTACGCTTTACGAGTATAAAATATTCGAAGTAAATAACCAAAATAAAGCGTTGAAGAACGCGCGTGCAAGGTTCCATTTGTTTTAGGTTTTTGCTTTAGAACAGTTACTGCTGCAGACGCCGGCACGTGCGGCGCGTGGAACACCGTTGCGTGCATTCTCCTTGATGCTTGGGTAATTTAGCAATAGGTTTATTTTGTAGATTAGTTATCATAGGCACTGTTTTTAAGATCAGCAGACCCTCAGGTAAATACACACGGCTTCTCAGAAATTTACCGCTGGGCGACCCGCGTCGGCCATGTCTACGCTCTCACCGCCCTCTCTTTGTCATCGTTCTTGTATGCCTAGTTTTCTTTCCTACCGCTCTCAAGGGGTAGCGGTCGAGTCGCGCGCGTCTAGTTTACTCCGGGTTCTCCGGGCGGGTCTGTGTTATGTGCTAAACAGCTTTGCTGTTCATCCACCTTCACAGAGTGGGCTTACTCATGATTTTTTCTACTTCTGTTTTTTCTTTTTCATCGCGCGGAAAAGTTAATTTGGCATTTGCTTTATATCAACCTGTTTGTGCGTGACATTTTCGCACCGTCTTCACCCTTTCCGCTCTCTTCGAACTCCCCCGTGTCTTCAGCCTTACGACTGAGCCACACTCGGAAACACGCGACGCGTGGAACGGTGAACTATTCAACGCCGCCCGACAGGCCTCTGTCGCCGGTGCAGCAGCAGTCGCGGCGATCGCCTTTTTTTTTGTGAAACTGAGTCGCCGCCTGTGAGCACTGTCTGACCTGGGCCAAATACAATGTTTCCACTTGTCGACTCGCCCTTTGCTTTGGGCCATGTGCCAGCAACTAAATCGAATTGTTTTGTTTGTTTTTTTCATTTTGCGTTGCACATGAGAAATTAATAAAAAAAAAACGTTCAGCCTTTCCACTCTTGTGAAGAAGGAAGACCAGCGGAGCTGTACTCGATACACTGCCGCAACGCGCACGCGCCCGTTTTCCGCTTCTCCTCCGACACGCCGCCGATCGCGGATACGTCTCAGGCGACCCACAGTCAGTCGCACACGGCGCACGTGACGCCAAACGGGTAATCCACGAACTCCCTCCGGAACCTCACCGTCGCGCCCGGGAGCTGCTGCAGCCGGCGTGGAGTGCAGTCGTCGCCGGGCCTCGCGCTTTCGTTTGGCCTCCGTGGCACGATCGCCGTCCGTGGCGTTGGCCCGCCGACGCCCTTTACATCGCTGGTTCTGTTCTCGGCGGCGGCTTTCCAGGCGAGCGATGTGCTCTTCTTTGGCAAGGGAATCTGAAGCGCTCGACGCACTGGAAGTCGAGGCGACAGCGGCTTTGCGGCGATTACGGACCCATTCGCGCTGCTGCGTACGTCGCCGCTCCTTCCGCAGCCGGTTTTCTTTCCCCGAAAGGGCACGCGGCTGTCCCATCCTGAGTCCAAACCGAAACTGATGAGAGCGTAGGGAACAGCGCGCAAAACAAACGAGGACGAAGAAACACACGTGACGAGCGCTGAGCTCGTTACGTGTGCTTCTTCTTTGTTGTCGTCTGTTTTTCGCGCTGTTTCCTACGATGAATCCCCACCAACGCGCCGCCCAACTATCCATTCTTCTGTGATAGCTGGAAAGGTTGGCGCCATCTACCAGCGACGGCGGCAACCATACTGTTTGTGTGCTTGCCGCCGTCGCTTATAGATGGCGGTAGCTGTCCAGAGGCGTTTTTGTCGACAAAAGTTTTGTACCGGACACGATCCTTGGGAACCTAGCCCTTAACTCCACTGGAAAAAAAAATAATGCGGGACGCATTCCGAAATGACTTACTGTTGTTTTTGTTCACTCCTTTCTTTATTTTGTTTGATTCTAACGGTCTTTTTCACTTTATTTAGTTCCAAATGGTTTAGCCTTCTAATTTTCTTCCTATTATTTTATTAGACCCGTCTGTTCATCAATATCTCCCTCGCCTGCCAGTTGATAAAGGGGAATAATAGAACTCTTGAGAGAAAGAGGAAGGTGTTAAATATAAATCGTAGTCATTCAGTGTATGTCTTCATAGTTAAACTAAGAAAAAAATAACGAAAGTATATTGAATGTAACTAAATTACTGTGACGAAGTAACTGTACCTGTACCGCGATACATTTATTTCCAGTAACTAACTAACTTAAATACATATTTGACAAGATATTTGTAACTCTAATAAATTACATTTTAAAATGAACTTATCCAAAACTGCATTCTTCCTTCCATATCTTCTTAATGAAATCGGAAACACTCAAGCAGAACAAAAAACTACTACTCTCCCTTTCTTAATGTTTTAAAAATAGCCACAGAGAAACAACAACATGAAAACAAATTTGTACACGGCACTTATCTTCCAAAACACAGAAGAAATGGTATTGAAGAAAACGTAACATTCGTGGAAGGATACATTTGAGATGGTAGTTTTAGGAGGAAAATGTCGGCTCAGCTTGTGCTGTTGAGGCCACAAGCGTTCGTGATGAAAACAACTTCTTAGCAGAAAACACCGAAAGAAAAATGTAATGCCGAAATAAAGCGCAGCTCTTGAGGAGGAGGAGGGGAGGGTGCGGAGTGGACAGTATGCCTCTCCCTCCCTTCCTCATCTGCTCCTCCCTGCTCCTCACCTCCTCCTCTCTTCTCCATCATTCCCTCTCCTCCTCCCCCTCCTCCTCCCTCCCTCTCCATCCTCCTCCCCTCCTTCCTCCTCTCGTTCTCTCCTCCCCTCCTTCCTTCTTCTCTCCCTCCCCATCCTCGCCCTCGCCCTCCCTTCTTCCCCTCCCCATGTCCTCTCCCTCCTCCTTCTCCCCCTCCCCCTCGTCGTCCTCCTCCCCTCCCCCTCCTGTGCGACGTTTCGGCATGGTGACGTTTCGTCACCGTGCCGAAATGTCCGCGTGGTGCCTTATGGGAAACGTCCCATAATGCACCGCGCGGCTGCCGACGCCGACGCCGCTCAAGCCGGAAACGGGCGCCTAAGAGCTGCGATCTAAAAATTAATTTCACAGCACTGCGATTCACCGTAAACACCCGTTGTGAATAAAGGAGGTTCCAGCTCCTCGACGTACGGGCAGCAGTCAATGGAGCTCCGAGGCGCGTGCTGGTGCACGCTGGTCTTTCGCCATGGGGTCTCAAGCGAGGATGCCAATGAAGGCAGCGGCCGTCTTGTAAACGCCAACTGCTCGGGAAGCCGAAGCTGGTTGGTCATCTTGCGCGCTGACTATACTCCGTTCACGCCTATGCTGAGACTGCAGTGGAAGCTACGTCCTCATCGGACCAATCATACATTTATGTTTCGCCACGAGATCACGCTCCCACTCATAGCCACACGCGGAGAATAGGGTCAGGTGATGAATGGGAGGCGACTGATTGGTCCGGTGGGCACGTAGTTCCCACTGCAGTCTCAGTTTAGGGGTGAACGTAGTATAGTGCAGCATGTCTCAACGCAATGAAATTTCGTAAATTCTAAAACAGGGTACAGCAGAGTTACCGGCCATAAAAAATATCGGGCGTTTGAAAGGCCACGTCTTGCAGGGCAGACGGGAAACTTTAATGGTTACTAGCGTTGGAACACTGCGAAGAACCTCTGGGGCTTATTTACTGCCCTTACATAACTGAAAGATTACAAGCGTTGGAACGCTGCGAAGAACCTCAGAAGCTTATTTATTGACCTGAAATAAACAGAACGAGCATAATTGTGCAACAACGTGGGGAAACAAAACTTGGAGGACGCTTAAGGTTCGTCTTTTAAGGTGCGACCCCACCGTTGGTTAGTGTGATTGTGAATGAAAAGATGGCGATGGGATCGTCTTCCAGGCCTCTCCATGAACGTAATAAACCATGTGTGGTGGCGCATCGATACAGCGGGTTATGTTCATTTCTGCTGAAATGGACATCCCTGGCCGTTCATTTGTTTCTATATGCGCGAGCTTTCTGTGGAACATGGCCCGGCCAGAACAAGACTCGAAAATTGTCCTGAATTAATGGGGAGGCACATGCATGACAAATAGAACAGACGAGTCAAGGCATTAGCATTGGAGTTGCGCTTTTATCAACTTGGGGATCTCGGACGCCAATCACATATTTCAACGTGTTCAAGTTCGCTTGACATGTTGGCCGTTTTGTTTTGTGCACGTGTTTGGCGCTTTCTAGATGTCCACAAAACCACGATGACGTAATAGACATGAGTTTCCGGAATTATAGCTTCAGCAATTGAATTCCTCATTAAGTATGAACAAAGAAACTATTTTCTTTTTGTCAGGTGTCTCATTTTAAGTTACAGCGACTTTTATTTTGACTTTGAGAGTTGAAAAAAATGAGACTCAGCTTTTGCAGACAATTAGTTTGGTAAACACAATGCAGGAATGTCAGAACATAACGAGAGTCATGCCCATGTCAAAAATTACTCCTAACATTAAATGTTCAATATTACATCCTTCACTGAGTGCAGGGACAGCTAAAATGACTACAGCCTATGAATTATTTTAATTTTATAAGCAACTATCACAGTGTTTATACGATATATCAATATTAATTGGGTGATTTGTGTGGACCAACTGCTTGTGTGGCCAAAATACAAAAAAAATATTCAGGAGCGGAGTGTGACGTTATGTAAATGTTATGTCCGTACACATATCGCGTTCGCTGATGAAGACTAGGAAAGCGCTACATTTTACACTCTTGGGCGCATCGAAAGCTAAAGCTGGTACACGTACTGTTCAGGTTAGGCTGTAAGATTTGCATTTGCATAGTACTTTATTACATTCAGGCGTGATGTAAGCTGTATCTCTTGATTGCTTGCATAGAGCAAGTGGAAGCAGTCCAACTCTGGGTTCCTGAAAACAAATGTATGTGCTGACGGCTGACTCTTTTCAGTCGAGGGCTTGCCACAAAGCGCGAACTGACAGCGAACTTTCGATATGTGATTTTACACCATCACAATTGTTCTTGAAAGACAACAACATTTACTCATTCGAGCGGCATATGTGAACATTCTGTGTTGAGTGTAGCTCACGTGGCCAGTAGTGTAGGCATTCTTCTACTCCGAGCTGAATTGCAATGTAGTATATACACCAAACCAATAGTGATAAACAAGCCAGCGATCACGTGAAAAGTGGTTTGCCCTGAGCATATGCAGAAGGCAAGCTATGTTTCACCATAAGTGCGAGCAAAGCGGAAAACGACATGCGCGTGTATGCTGCCTTGAAATACTATTTCACTGCATAAACACGTGTGCTCGGTAGGGCTCCATCTCGTTTCGTCCCAACACGTATCGTGAACACTTCATGGGCACACATTCCTTTGACATATTTCATAGACATGTTTCGTTGACACTGTGATGTTTCGTGAAAACTTGTTTTGTGAACACAATAAACCGCGTCGTTTCGTCAACAAAGTGTTGTTTTTGCCAAGTGGATTGGATTGAATAGCTGGCTTCATTTGGTTCACTGGGCGAAAACAAATTAGCGAGCCCTAATCTTGTCTTCCAAACAGTCCATGCTAGATGCGGAAACCCGTCACTCTGCTCGAAGAAGCTTTAATATAATCCTCAGGCCCGAGCTTGCACCATTCTTCATCGGAACCGCCAAGGGTTCGGCAAACTAGGCTCATCCGGATGGCGGCCAAAGCTGCGATGTGCGTGGAGAAACGCCTTTGACCAAACCTTGCAAGATGTGTCAATGAAACGATAGCAGGAACCTTTCGATGAAACGAACTGTCAATGAAACGTCTCAGTATGCGAAACAACCTGTCGACGAGACGTTGTTCGACAAACTGATGTCCACCACTCGGCAAGCACTTTAAAGCACGGAACTCGCTCCCGTAGCTTTTGCTGCACTCACATGTTCACAATTTACTTGTGAAATATTGACATATTATCACTATCGTGAAGTCTGTGTAGGTTTTGTATGGATTACACACCATATGTGCCTCGCCTTCTCTTCTCAAAAACGGGTTGTACTAAAAGATACAAGCGCGAGCGACTAGTCCTAGTAGGGGCTCCTGCTACACGACATAGGCGACGGTGTCATCTCGGCAACCGTGTCAACCAAATCAAGAAGTAGAATTGCCATTTGTACTTGCAATCCACCGGTCACATATGGAAAATAATATTGCCACACGTCGCGGAGCGAGCGCGTGCCTGGCCGAATGGTTACCGCGCTTGACTGTCGCGCGGAAGGTCTAGGCTCGATTCAAGTCAGCGGAATGTCCTTCATTTATTGTTTCAACTTGGCGTTCCCGTAAGTTCGAGAAAAGTCTTGTCTGATCGAGTTCCGAATGTTCTACGCGCCGGAAGTTCTACGCCGAGTGTTCCCGAAACCGACGAGGGTTTCTGGAACCCAGCGCTCGATCGTGCTGCTTCGCCGCCTGCGACGCTAGCCTTTTTCTATTTTGTTTTGGGAACACATTTTTCCCATTATATGTTTAATTTCTTAAGTTATAATCGCCTCACCTATTGTCATTCATGGCAATCTGAATGACTCTTGTTGATTCATGCTTATGCTTCATTGCTATAAATATGATTGGTTGCCACGCGGTGCATGAAAGGCACTACGCCCGAGTTTCCTAGTGCTTCTGCGCTGTTGGTTCATCGCAGTGAAACAGATCGACCCATCAGCGTTCGTTCGAAACTCCCAGCATCCCCAGCACGTAGTTTTTGCGAGCTCGCGGTTATGCTTTATCTTCATTATTTTGTGCATGGTCGCGCAAAGCCTGGTAGATAATAGAAATCAAAATGGTTTAAACAGAGTTTTTAAGCAGAATTTAAATCGTAATTCGAAGTACTCTAATTTTACTGTGATCATTTAAATTATACTCTTTCTAAAAATAAAATACCCAATTCTTACTATATTTGTTTTTGCTATTTAATGCTTTTCGTGCGCATTTATATTTTATTTAATTAAAATCATACAGAAACAAAGAAAATATACACCAAACTGAACACGATCGAAACACGGTATTTTGAGAAAATTTGAGGGAGCTTTGTGTCTACCTTCCACTGCATCTTTTCAGTTCTCTGGAATGCTATGCAAAAAAATTTAAATGCAAAAGAAGGAAACAAACACAGAAAGAATGCGGCCGCACAAAAGCACACAAACCGGCAGAGAAAAAAGAAAGTAGAGAGAGAGAGAGAGAGAGAGAGAGAGAGAGATAGAAAGAGAAACATATAGAGAGTCAAACAGAGGCAGAGTTATAAATCTAAGGTAGATATTTCATTGCCCTGTATGATCGTTGAACGAAGGGGATAAGCTTAGCTTATCCCGTTTATTAAGCCGTCTTCCACGAGCTTGCTACTTCCCTTTGAGACCATACCCTCACTACCTTCTGAGAACATACCCCGACAAGTCGCCTTCTAGGCGATTTGTCACAGCTGAAAATATACGCCATGTGCGGTAACCAACCCCGGACCTCTCCAAGACTGGCGAAGCGTTCTACCAACTGAGAGAACCTGGAGCTAGTCATTGTACCTGCCAGCGAATCTTAACAGTTTCTACAGTTCTTGATCGCAACTGCCACAAGGGTAAGATCAGACGTTTAGGGATCATCCCTAAGATTCTGTGGATCCGTGCAACTAACTTGGGATTTCTAGGCCAGTGGTTTGCCTTGCTATATTCGAGGCGGGAGCCGCAAAACCGCGATATAGGGTGCAGACGAGGATTTTTTTTTGTTTTTGTGAGAACGTAGAAAGAAAAATGTTCGCAATAAAACATAGCTATAATACCACACTGTTAGGAGGGAAAAAGGTCCGATAGTCCTCCCTAGAGGAGAAACACTCTTGTAACGTATGTTCCTTTAGAAAGGGATAAACTTTGTACAGAAAGTAGCGGAGCAACGTTCTTCCGTCACCTGCATCTGATTATGGCGGCCTTAAATCTAGAAAATCTAGCTCTATAATGCATAACAAGGACGTTCCGTGTAGTGTACGGTGCAAGAGGAGCAGAAAATAAAAGCGTCACACGAGCTTTCTCCGAACTGTATTTATTTCTGAAGCCGGCTTACTCCCGCAGATTTAAGAAACCTCTGTTTTGAAAGCAGTCACTCAATCTCTTTATCGTCAACACTGCGATGTTAAACGGAGACAAACGGCACCCATTTTCTTCGGGCACTTTGCGTCTTACCTTTGATATTCCTCGAGTCACACTTCTTTCGTCAACCGCACACCAAGGAGGAGTGGTAGACCCCTCGCGAAACAAAAAAGTCGCCCTGAAAAAGATCAAATCCGAGGCAGCCTACTTGACTCATTGTTGCAACGTAGCCAGAAATTATGGGAAAGCGTGAAAGAAGGTTGAATCGCGTGCCACCAGATAACAGGGTAAAGTAGAGAAATTGAAAGTTGCTAGGCTAGGTTGCACTATAGCCGTCGTGCTGAACGTTGGCCTTCTGTCATGACCTTGTGTGTTAGAGCGCAGCTCTTAGGTGACCGTTTCCGGCTTGAGCGGCGCCGCCGTCGGCATAACCGCAGGTCACGTGACCCCCCTCATGGTCATGTGACCCCCCAACGTCACGTGACCCCCAGGTCATGTGACGTGACCCCCTGTTCATGTGGCCCCCAGGTCACGTGACCCCCCTGGTCACGTGACCGCCCCGAGGTCACGAGACCCCCGCGCCCCCCCCCCCCCCCTTTTTAAGATCTGCACTCTAATTCGGCGTTACAGGTGTAAACGGCTTTCATTTTAGAGCGCAGCTCTTATGGTACGTTTACTGACTTGCAGGATCCGCTAGCGAATCCGCCCAGCTTTTTTGCCGCTGGGCGAAACGCTGAGCGGAAAACGCGGCGGAGAGCCGTTTAGGTCCAGGGACCTACTTCTGCCCCCGAACGAGGCGTTTCGCTGACCGGAGGTGACATCTCTGGCGCAGCGCGACGCTGCCTACGTCGTGAGTACGCGTTCTTCTCGGGGAGCAGCAAAGCCCGGGAGAGACAGCCGATGTGGGAATCCTTGCGCCTTCTCGTCATGCAGCCGCCGCCGCCGCTCGAAGGAAAGAGATGTAAACGCAGCCCGCTCATCGCCGGCGCCGCCGGGAGCGGGATCCCGCTCCCGCGGCAGCGGATTTCTTCTCAGATGTAAAGCGCGAAACACATGCGCGTCCAAACTGTCCGATTCGGCGTGCGTACCGCCGGAACGACGTCCGGAGGGCAAGGGTTTTCGTCGCAGCGGAGCGTCGGACGGGGCCTCCGTCCGGCGCCGGCGTGCGTCCAACTTGCTAGATATCGCCGCACGGCTGTGCGATTTTCGGAGGGCCGCAGCCAATCAGCACGGATGGCGCGAAGGTCATGCGTTGTCACGTGGCTTTCGGACCGATCGGGCAAGGAGGCGCTTCGTGGTTCGGGGCAGCTCGGGGAAGCGGAGATCCCCTCGTCGCCCACACGCACACACATGTGGCGGTGCGCGGTGAAGGAGATGGACGCCATCGAGCTTTCTCGCGCGCGCAAAACAAGCTGCTGATCTCGCGCGCCATAGCAAGCCGGCCTTCGGGGACCGATCGAGGCCGTCGAAACCCGAATGTACTCCAGTTTCACCTTACGATGGAGAGAGCAGCGTACGCTACGAGCCATCTCCTATGCCGTGTGAGGGCCGCGTCAACTCCGGGAGAGACGCAGCAATACGCGCTGTGCGTAGCCAAGCGATTTGTTCTGCAGTGCCCGCTTCTGCTGGGATGGCTCTCGGCGGTCCGCTGCGGTCCATCGCGATTAAAATGATGCTGAGCAGAAAAGTAACCTCACGGAAAATCTTACAGACGCACACTTTAATAGAATGTAATAAAAATATTATGTTTGTTTTAAAGCCAGAAAAACCAAGAAGGGCGAGGGATGTATTTTAGTTTTCTAGGCCAGGTGGCGCGAGCCTACAACGCATCCCTTATAAATACAGCCACTAGCATTCATCCATCCATTCGGTAGAGGGATACCCGGAAACTGGGCGGAGCTGAACCGAGCGACGCAACGACGTGTCGGAAACCATGTGTCGCGAACCGTCCTGTGCGGCGATTCGGAGCAGCCATCTTCCCGACAGTTCGCACGCCGGACCGGACAGTTTTGACGCGCATGTGTTTCGCGCTTAAACGTACCATTAGGCGCCCGTTTCCAGCTTGAGCGGCGTCGCCGTCGCCGTCGGCTTACCGCGTGGTGCATCATGGGGAAATATCCCATAATGCACCGCGCGGAAAGGAGGAGGAGGAGGAGGGAGGAGGAGAGGAGGAATGGGAGGAGGAGTATTGGGTAGGATGAGGAGCTGAGGAGGAGAGAGGAAGAGTTTACCCTCCCTCAGTACTCCTTCCTCCTCAAGAGCTGTGCTCTAGTTCGGCGTTACAGAGAGTTGTAAACGGCTTTCATTTTTTTGTGTCGTAATAAAAAAAACCCGGATATCTGATTGGTCAAAAATGCATCTTATTGGTCAAAACGTATATCTGTCTTCGGGTGCCACACCCGAATTCAGGTTATGGTCAGACGCGCCTCTTGGGTAGAAGGCCGTGGGGCTGAATTTTCGGGGTCACTTAAAAGAGGTCAGCGAGAGCTTTTCTTTCTGATTAAACACGAATGTCAGTCGAACGCTGAGGCAGCGCACGTACCCAGTGTGTAACCTCACCCGGTCACATGGGGCCATTCTTCATAGGGTACTTCGTTTCGATGGCAGTTCGTCACACATATAGGCGGAATGTGTTACGTTTGTGTAATTTGTTTTTGTTCAGCATATTGCAATAAACCTATTGGTCACAAGCCAAGTCCTTTCTTCACTGGCACAATTTCGTATCTTATGTAAACGGGCTGAAGGTGAATGCTTTACGTTTGTACCAAACGCTGACTTATTTCGTAGATTTTTCACTGTGCTAGAGTAAATGCCACTGCCTTTTTACCTGCGCTTGTCTTTATTCGTGAACCAACCTCGAGAAAGTTGATCTCAGTGTGATCTGGAGCATGAATTTAGTTATTTGTAGTTCTTAACAACGCGAAGCTTAGATAAATTAGCTGTAACTTTGGCTTTACATGTCTCTCTTTCTATGTAACAAGAAGGCACCTTTCTCAGTCTTTCAGTTAATTAAAGAAAACACAAAACAACAAAATCGTTCAAACTTAAAAAAAAAGATTTTTAAAATAAAAAAAAATGTTTTATAAAGATTTTCTTTATATGAAAAATGGAAAAAAAAACGGCTGCGAGAAAAAAAACAATAGGAGGCGGGCGACAAAAAGTCTTCAAAGCTTTTCAACGCAACAAGGCATCGAGAACTCCCTAAACTAGGTTGAAACGCAGAATCTAGAAAATAAAATAGACTAATCGTCTAAAACCACAACGTAGGCGTGCAAGAAAGAGGTCTTTGAAACTTTATCTTCTACATGTTCATGTTCCATATCACGCCCTTTCCGCTTTAGAACCAGTTAACGCAGTGACAAATTGTCCTATGACGAATTGCCCTACGTGAACAATGGCACTACTACTAGGTGCCCTGCCACAAATTTTTTCAACTATCCACTCGTAGCCTGTGTAACATACCTTTAATCATTCTTTGATGCCGCCAAAATTTAGCCCAATTTCCTTGGTATCTACGATGTATTGGCGGCGGGCAAGACCCTAGAAAGAGTGAGGGCGCCTTCAATATCAAATATTAAATGATTACTTCTTTCATAAATCTTCTTTTCTAACTAGATGGTTCGAGCTCGCTCCCTAAAATGAATGGCACATAGTTTAGATATCGCACACTTGGTTCTCAGGCCTTAATAAGATCGCAGGTCAAACAATATCACACTATCGAATATCACACTATCACACTATCGAATCATGACTCTACCGCGTCATGATTCGATATCCGGAAAGAATTACTCGCTTATACTTAATCTTTTTTTTACAAACCCATACGCTTTTTATTTTCTCTCCAGCACCACGAACTCAAGCAACATGAGGAATGTTGACACGGCCTTCAAGGAAGTACAAATAGGCGAACCCTCCTTCGTTCCTTTCACCGTTTTTGTGCTGGATTTATCTTGGAGTATGCATGTAAGCTTCACTATGCAGAGTCATTTGATAGATGCAGAAGTACGACAGACGTACGCAACGTGGCTCTCAATTTTTGTATTACAGGAGTTTGGCCGCCTGGACGCTTTGAAAGATGCATTCAGATCGGTGATTTCATACGACCTCACTGGCAACGATACGTTTGGAGTGGTCACTTTTGGCACAAATACAAGCCGTGCGGTTGAACTGGAGAAGTTCTCGTCCTCCAGAGTGCCTCAATTACGCTTGATGCTTGATAAATTCACATTTCTGTCAGGGAACGTGCATTGGATGTGGATTGAGGACAGCTTTGAACGTGAGCAGATCAGCTTTTTGCAAACGGTAGCCAGTACATAATGAAATACGTTTGAATAATTAATTTGAATGTTTGATTGTCGTTGAAATACACCAAAAGCATAGTAATATTTATCTGCCATAATGCATGTCGCTTGTACGCTTTACTTTGTTATTGCTGCAACTTTTAGGGGAACGACCGCAGAAGGGGCGTAGCCGGGGGAGTGGGGGCTCAAGGACTCCAGCCCCCCCCCTGAATCCAGCCGACCTTGTAACATACACATGCATTTTGACGTCCCTCCCCTTTCCGCACCCCAAGTCATAGACATCCCAGCCACCTCAGCCTCTCTGCCCCCCCCCCCCCTCGATAAATATCCTGGCTACGTCACTGGACCGCAGCTCAGATATAAAGAACGCAGTCCCGTGAAACATCCTTCCGGCAGTATATATGATTGTAGCGTCTTGGATTGTTCCTAGACTCGAAGTTAAACTGGTCTGGAAACGGCTGGTAAGAACACTAAATTTTTATTTAGTTAAGATTGGGCCGAAGAGATGGAGTAGTCTTCGTAGTCTGGTGCCGTCCCGTTGTGGAGTCTTTCTGTGCAATCTGCCAGGGGATCTTTAGCTGTATTCTCTTATACCCTCATAAGTAGGGCTACCTCGCGGTGTCGTGAACTGGTGATATCGCGAGGCAATGCGGTAACCAGACGAGAGAGCAGTATCCGCGGTGTGGTGATGAGCCATGAGTTACTTTCTGAATGTTATGCAATCTGGATATTGCGCGGAACTGGTGCAAGCGTGCGGAAAGTTCCCCTGACGACGCGGCAGGTGAATCGGGTATCGTAATCCGATGCTCTCACGAAGCCGACAGAGTCGAGCCGGTGAACTCTCGGGAGCCGTGGTATGTCGTTGCGTGAGTCTACAACATGGTAAACCTATGAAAATACTTTGAGCTTTTTTTGGCACTACACATTGAAGAGTAAATTTAAAAAAAATCTAGTGCTTGTATTATGGTAGACCACTATGTATTGCAAGGTGAACTTATTATAAAAGCACATGCTTATGAGCAAGTGGATCTTGCCAATCTAGTTGCGGGCATTAATTGTGCGCGGACATTGAATTTGAGGGACGGGTATACGCGCGTGCAGGAGGCACTCACTTGCATCGAATGACGTTTTAGCGAATGCCAACGTTTCCCCGATTGACACTTTAGCGAATAAACAGCCGCCGCGAAGCGGCATTTACGGCGTAAGCTAAGTGGGTTCACATTTACGGCGTAAGCGCAGCGCGGGGAGGGGGGGGAGTTAGCACGTCCCCCCGTTATTCGCTAAGATGTCGATTCGTCAAATACTGCTGCACTCTGAAAGGTCAGTCGCTTATGGGATTTTCTTTGCTTTTCTTAGCACGTGGCACGTTGCCTGACCCAAAGGGATCATTTGTTGCTTCAAAGGCCGCAAAATTTGGCTTCTTGGTATCTGAAACTTAAGGGCCTTGTGCCTCAATATTTCGCTGAAGAAATATTAGGTATGAGTAACTTGTTAGAAATAATGAAGTTAAAATACCTACCTACGATCAGTCTGCTATAAAAAGGCGTTTGATGGGCGCGACAGCCGTGAGATTGTTGCACGTAGGATCTCAGGTGCCTAGTATGCCTAGAGTACGCAGTGTTCTAACTGTTCCATTGTGGTCACGTTGTTTAGGAGCCGAATATTTTCAACAGGAGCGGCAAGGAGGTCACGAAATCATTTATCGTCAACAAGCGTCTCCGGCTTTTTATGCATTCCTTAAATGAATTCATGCATTTAATTCAGGCATTTTTGCATGAATTCTTTAAGGCATGCATAAATATATTCATGCATTTATGCATTCCTTAAAGGAACATCTAATTAAAAAGAAATATTCTTTTGAAGTACTACGTCGGACATATATTTTTTGTAAATTGTCATTTAAGATTTTTTTTTTGTTTGCGAATATATTTACGCTGTTGGACGCAATTTCGGCAACGTCACGGCCTGCTCCAAGTTGTGGGCCTCAAATCAATGGCACTGCCAATTGCTAATGGACTGGCTTGGCTGCTCGTACGAAAGGGCTCGCAGGCCTATTGTCTGTCTGCCGCGACGTCCGGTCTTTCTAGTCTGACACTACGCTGCTACTCGTGCGAGCAGACGCAGTAGCCTGCGGCATCGTCTTCCATTTCATTACCGTCTGTTCTGTCTGCAACGCCTCAGACGGAACCATGAAAGCGCGTTCTAACGTTTCATCATGCACGAGCCACAATCGAATACAACTGTCTGCGCCTGTGAGATGTGCAGTAAAAACCGATCGATGGAAGAAAACAAAAACTAAACAAGGATGCAGAATTTTTAACTTTTTTCATCGCGTATCATCCGCGAGCAAGGTGGGTGAGAGTTGTAACCCACAATAAAAACGCTGCCTAAAATATTCGCTTTAGCAGGCCAGGTGTGCCCCGAAACTTGAGATTTACTTGCCTTCTAGAAACAAAATGACGGGAACACAGTTGGATCAAACTTTAGGCGAGGGCGAACTCCCGATTGCCTCGAATCCGCAATTTCTTACTCGGGTAGGTATGTCCTCGGTATTGAAACCATGGTCGCAACCACGACGGTTGCACACTTCACAGCAGCGGGCCGCTTTTAGAGGAACCACTTTCTTTATTCAGCATCAACACGCGCAAACCAACAAATCATGCAATAAAAAGCAAAGTTGACGTGAGGCGCTATTGTAAGGTGAGTACCGCTACGAAAACATGCACCCGAATAGAGCTTCCAAAAGCACGTGCTAGCAACAGTTGTGTGCTGCAACCAGATCGGTTGAGGTTTTCCTCTAAACACCTTGGTGAACGGAAACGACTCTCACTCATAAAAATATCCGAGCTCAACAACGCCCTTCCTGTCCACTTCTTCTGCTAGTCCTCGTCCTTACCGCTGTTAGTGTTCATAAAGATCTACGCTCGTTGAACACACAGCAAATGCCGGCAACTACATCCTAAGAAAAAAAGAAGGAAAAATGTACCAACGGCGCGTTTTCTTTCCTTCTACTGACGCGCCTCCAAGCGAATCCGAGAAGCATGGGAAGAACAGGACGACGTCCTCCCTCCTCAGGCTGACGGGAGGATGTCTCCTCATCGCGCATTTCTCTTTTAATTTTAGTTTTTGTTTTAGACGGAGGCGCTTTGGATGTGCTGTTTGATTAGCAGCATTTGTGGACCGACATATATCCCAAAATTAGCTAACGTATAACACCGCCGAGAGCCAACCCTGTAAGCCAAACGCCGGCCGTCAATAACACCCTCCTCTTCGAAGACTTCTAAGAACGAAGAGAATTTCGGCTGCTTCGCTTATTTTGCCTGCTGCACCGTTTCTACGTTTAATTTGGAAATATCAGTGAACGAGGGCGTCATATACAGCGGAGTTTCGAAATCGTGCTACGTACGTATGACATAACAGTACAGGCGATTTTGGGCTAGCTGGGCGTCGGTGTGTGGCATGCGAAAAGTTGGGGCAGCCGTAGGCCCGATTATACGAGCACGTCCATGGATCGAGAGCTGCTGCCTTCCCGTGAGAAATGAGACTGCGAACTGCGCGTAGCAGCTGCTCTCGAGGCCAATATTTATCTGGTGCATAATGTACTACGTTCTTGCCGAATGCGCCAACCAATGATCGTCCTGTTTTTGTCACTCCGCGCACAACCAACATCGCCCAGTCACTCCTTTCTGTCCTAAAAATGGTTGTGAACGGCTATACAAACGGTCGCCGATGCCTCAATTTGTCCGAGTGTAAACCGACGATCACCTGATGATTATCTTGGTTCGTGTCTTTGTGCATCATCAATATTGCTAAGAAAGCGCTCTCTATCATGGAAGTGGTTGTGAACGAAGACGCGACCGGCCGGTCAGGTCTCCTTGTGTTTCGCAGTAAGATTATATATTGTTAAGGGCTGGGGGACGGACAGGCTGGAGACCGGGTTAGGGCTATAAGGTGACTATGTTTTAATGGGACATGAGATGATGGTTGCGTTCGATGGTAGGTCCCATTCCGTCTCCGCCGCGCGTGTCCGCGGGTCCCCTCTTTATAGCATCGGTGACGTGACGATGTTGCGTCACCGGCGGGATCCTGGTGGATTGGTGGTGGCTGCTGGCTTCGATGAAGATGAGGTCCAGCAGCCACTCTCATTGGCCCGGAGGTTTATGTCGCCGCAGCAGCAGCTTCTCCTGATGTTGGAGGAAGATGAAGACCCGTTGATGTTGGTTATTTCAGCTGATGTTCGAAAGCCTCGGTTTCGGATCTTCGAGAGGGTCTCTGCCAAGCGATGGTGTTGCGGACCGTCCCTGTAAGTGCGCCCTAGATGAAACACGGCCCCGCCGGGCGCGGAACGTAACAATATTCTCCCTGGTTCCTATTCTGTATCATATTTCAATGTTATTCATTACTCAATGTTACGATAGTTCTTAATGCCTAGCAGTGAAGAACTACCGTCCTATTTTCATTGAATTCGCCATGTAAATTGATAGAACATATCACCTGTAGTCCAATCAATCAACTGCTGCACAGCCGTGATTTTCGAACAGTTTCAAGATGGATTTCGCAAAGGCTCATCAACTACGACCTCTAACTCTTTATTACTATTCATGAGTTTGCACAAATCTTCGATAGGGATGTCAAATTGATTTGTTCTTTTGTACTTCAACAAAGCTTTCCATAAGGAGCCTCATGAACTGCTTTTTAAACTTGAACAACTTGGTCTTTCAGATGGCTTTGTTAACTGGATTGCTGCATACTTATCACATCCCACATAGTCTGTCTCCGTCGGAGGCTGTATCTCCCCAGTTCTGCCTCTAACGTTAGGGGTCCCCAAAGGAGATTTTTAGATCCTCCTTTGTTCCTGCTGTGCATAGAACATACTGTATCAATCAGTGACGCATGTTTCCATATGCGTATCTTTGCCTAAACTTGCATTATTTACAAATAAATAAACTAGAGCGTAGATCAGGTACTGTTAGACCATAGATTACAGTCCTTAGCATTATGGTACAGTCACCTGGAAACTGAAGCTTAATTATGCTAAATCAACACTTTTACGGATTACCAAAAGCAAGCAACCCTTTGAATACATTTAGAAGACTACGTACACTCCGGTTACTGTGTAGAGGGAATACAAATATATTGGTTCATTATATCGGACACACTTATCATTTTTCATATAAAACATAGTTGCGACTCGGCATCAGGAAGTTGGGTTTTACTAGAAGAAATTTTGAAAAACGCTCCGATTTAGGTTAAGGTACATGCTTATTGTTCATTAGTCAGATCTAAGCTGGAGTATGCATATGTCGTTGAGGGATCCAATCATTCAGAAGGACATGCGGAAGTTCGAGATGGTGCAACGTCAAGCAGTTTGGTTTATTTAAGGAAAATATAGAAGGGTAAAATCGTGGCACTCAACATATACAGGCTAACAGGATACACACCCTTCAGATTGCAAGGAAGCTTCCGCGATTAAATCTCTTCTTTCGTCTAGACGATGGAGAGACTCGCATATAACCCTTGCAATATTTTTCTCCTTTAACGTCGAGAACTACGCGGAGCAGATATCCATTTTCACTAACACCCATTCTTGCGCGTACTAACATGTTTCAGTTCTGGCTTTTTCCCCCGCAATATTAGCGACCGGAACAACCAACCTCTCGAGACTATTATAGACACCAACTTTGTACAAGATATCGAACGTCTCGGATAACTAGCATGTTTGCATTGTACATCGCTCCACGATCATCCTTTTCGCACGGGCATAAAAATTACATAAACCTTCATACTTACATCTGGATAGGTCATTTTGTATTACTCCATGACTGCACGACATGCTCCTTGATGTTTCTGCTCTGCCACCCCCCCCTCTTTATTATATTTATTAATCCAGAAAATTTCCCAGTCGAGTCTAGTAAACCTTTTAATTTCGATGTTATATGTTTGTTGTTCTATGTGTCAATACATATGTGGTACCCCACTCCTACCTGGACCTTCTATGATCTGAAGTAACCCCGAAATTAGCAAAACAAAATAAATATACCCTCGTTAATACAGGCAGTGTTGGTTTCTGCTTTTGAAAGGGGGAACAAATTTCTTCCGATCGATTTTTACATTTTTTTATGAGCAGATACCATATGGCGACTAACATCAAACAAAGTTTCTCGCGTGGATGCGTCTGGATTGAAACACCCTTCACTCACGCTCACAGGAAGCCCTCTATGTGAAGTCTACATCTGTAGCGCCTCTCTGCTCTTGTGAAGCAGGCAATGTTGGTTTCTCTCTGGATAATCTGCGACATATGGCTTCCGTCCGATTTCAGCATTGCTTTAAGCGAATACCATATGGTGACAGACATCAAAGTTTATCGCGTGGATGCGTCTGGATTGAAACACCGTGCTTCATATGAGACGTCCCCATCATGTAGAGCCTCTCTGCTCTAGTTAACACGGGCAGTGAGGGTTCCTCCTTGGATAATCTGAAAAATATGGCTTGCGATCGATTTCAGCATTATATTAGGAGCAATACCAAAGGGGGACTAACATCAAACGAGGGGATTCTAGCGTGGATGCGTCTGGATTGAAACACCGCACACTCACGCTCACGGGAAGCCCTATCTGAGAAGTCCCCATCTGTAGCGCCTCTCTCCTCTCGTTAACACTGGCAGTGTCAGGTTTCTGCTTGGATAATCTGAAAATATGGCTTCCGATCGATTTCCGCATTATATTAGGAGCGAATACTAAATGGGGACTAACATCAAACAGAGGTTTCTAGCGTGGATGCGTCTGGATTGAAACACCACACACTCACGCTCACGGGAAGCCCAATCATGAAAAGTCCCCATCAAGTAGCGCCCCTCTCCTCTCGTTAACACTGGCAGTGTCAGGTTTCTGCTTGGATAATCTGAAAAATATGGCTTATTCGGTATCATTTTTTGCTATCGAGATTATGGAACCGGAAATCTATCTGGATTCTATCTGGATTCTATCTGGAATTTAAATTTCGAAATTATTTCTTTGTCTGCAATCTGGATTTCGGGTTTCCAGAAAGATATCTTCGGTTCCATAATCCGGATAGTGAAAAGTTATACCGGATATTTCGGTAGGGATTGCTATCGATTTCAGCATTATATTAGGAGCGAACAGCTAAATGGGGACTAACATCAAACGAGGTTTCTAGCGTGGATGCGTCTGCATTGAAGCACCGCACACTCACGCTCACGGGAAGCCCTATCATGAAAAGTCCCCATCTGTAGCGCTCTCTCCTCTCGTTAACACTGGCAGTGTCAGGTTTTTGCTTGGATAATCTGAAAAATATGGCTTCCGATCGATTTCAGCATTATATTAGGAGCGAATACCAAATGGGGACTAACATCAAACGAGGTTTCCAGCGTGGATGCGTCTGGATTGAAACACCGCACACTCACGCTCACGGGAAGCCCTATCTGAAAAGTGCCCATCTGTAGCGCCTCTCTCCCCTTGTTAACACTGGCAGTGTCAGGTTTCTGCTTGGATAATCTGAAAAATATGGCTTCCGATCGATTCCAGCATTATATTAGGAGACAACAGCAGATGAGGACTAACATCAAACGAGGTTTCTAGCGTGGATGCGTCTGGATTGAAACACCGCTCACTCACGCTCACGGGAAGCCCTATCAGAAAAGTGCCTCATCTGTAGCCTGCTCTCTCTCGGTAGCACTGGCAGTGTAGGTTTTGCTTGGATAATCTGAAAAATTTGGCTTGCGATCGATTTCAGCATTATACTAGGAGCAATACTAAACGGGGACTAACATCAAACGAGGTTTCTAGCGTGGATGCGTCTGGATTGGAAACACCGCTCACTCACGCTCACGGGAAGCCCTATCATGAAAAGTGCCCATCTAGTAGCGCCCTCTCCTCGGTTAGCACTGGCAGTGTCAGGTTTTGCTTGGATAATCTGAAAAATATGGCTTCCGATCGATTTCAGCATTATATTAGGAGCGAAACTAAATGGGGACTAACATCAAACGAGGTTTCTAGCGTGGATGCGTCTGGATTGAAACACCGCTCACTCACGCTCACGGGAAGCCCTATCTGAAAAGTCCCCATCTGTAGCTCCTCTCTCCTCTCGTTAACACTGGCAGTGTCCGGTTTCTGTTTGGATAATCTGAAAAATATGGCTTCCGATCGATTTCAGCATTATATTAGGAGCAACAGCTAAATGGGGACTAACATCAAACGAGGTTTCTAGCGTGGATGCGTCTGGATTGAAACACCATTCACTCACGTTCACGGGAAGCCCTATCTGAGAAGTCCCCATCTGTAGCGCCTCTCTCTCTCGTTAACACTGGCAGTGTTGGTTTCTGCTTGGATAATCTGAAAAATATGGCTTCCGATCGATTTCAGCATTATATTAGGAGCAATACTAAATGGGGACTAACATCAAACGAGGCTTCTAGCGTGGATGCGTCTGATTGAAACGACGCAGCACACTCACGCTCACGGGAAGCCCTATCTGAAAAGTCCCCATCAATAGCGCCCTCTCCTCTCGTTAACACTGGCAGTGTCAGGTTTCTGTTTGGATAATCTGAAAACATGGCTTCCGATCGATTTCAGCATTATATTAGGAGCGAAACCAAATGGGGACTAACATCAAACGAGGTTTCTAGCGTGGATGCGTCTGGATTGAAACACCATACACTCACGCTCACGTGAAGCCCTATCTGAGAAGTCCCCATCTGTAGCTCCTCTCTCCTCTCGTTAACACTGGCAGTGTTGGTTTCTGCTTGGATAATCTGAAAAATATGGCTTCCGATCGATTTCAGCATTATATTAGGAGCAATACCAAATGGGGACTAACATCAAACAAGGTTTCTAGCGTGGATGCGTCTGGATTGAAACACCGCACGCTCACGCTCACGGGAAGCCCTCATCTGAAAAGTCCCCATCTGTAGCGCCTCTCTCGTCTCGTTAACACAGGCAGTGTTGTTTTTTGCTTGGATAATCTGAAGAATATGGCTTCCGATCGATTTCCGCATTATATTAAGAGCAATACCAAATGGGGACTAACATCAAACATGGTTTCTAGCGTGGATGCGTCTGGATTGAAACACCGCACACTCACGCTACGTGAAGATCTATCTGATAAGTCCCGATCTGTAGCGCCTCTTCTCTCGTTAACACAGGCAGTGTTGTTTTTGCTTGGATAATGTGAAAAATATGGCTTGCTATCGATTTTAGCATTATATAAGGACCAATACCAAACGGGGACTAACATCAAACGAAGTTTCTAGCGTGCATGCGTCTGGATTGAAACATCATTCACTCACGTTCACGGGAAGCCCAATCAGAAAAGTGTGCATCTGTAGCGCCTCTCTCCTCTTGTTAACACAGGCAGTGTTGGTTTCTGCTTGGATAATCTGAAAAATATGGCTTGCTATCGATTTCAGCATTATATTAGGAGCAAGGAGCGAATGAGGACTAGCATCAAACGAACTTTCTAGCTGGATGCGTCTGCATTGAAACATCGTTCATTCACGTTCACGGGAAGCCCTATCAGAAAAGTGTCTATCATGACAGCGCCTCTCGGTAGCACATACGAGTGTAGGTTTTGCTTGGATAATCCGAGAAAATATGGCTTGCGATCGATTTTAGCATTATGTAAGGACCAATACCAAACGGGGACTAACATCAAACGAACTTTCCAGCGTGCATGCGTCTGGATTGAAACATCGTTCACTCACGTTCACGGGAAGCCCAATCAGAAAAGTGTCCATCTGCCAGCGCCTCTCTCCTCTTGTTAGCTTACAGGCAGTGTTGGTTTCTGCTATGGATAATCTGAAAAATATGGCTTGCTATCGATTTCAGCATTATATTAGGAGCAACAGCAAATGGGGACTAACATCAAACGAACTTTCCAGCGTGCATGCGTCTGGATTGAAACATCATTCACTCACGCTCACGTGAAGCCCTATCTGAAGAGTCCCGATCTGTAGCTCCTCTTCCTCTCGTTAACACTGGCAGTGTTGGTTTCTGCTCAGATAATCTGAAAAATATGGCTTCCGATCGATTTCCGCATTATATTAGGAGCGAATACCAAATGGGGACTAACATCAAACAAGGTTTCTAGCGTGGATGCGTCTGGATTGAAACACCGAACGCTCACGCTCACGTGGAAGCCCCATCTGAGAAGTCCCCATCTGTGAGCGCCTCTCTCGTCTCGTTAACACTGGCAGTGTCAGGTTTTTGCTTGGATAATCTGAAGAATATGGCTTCCGATCGATTTCCAGCATTATATTAGGAGCGAATACCAAATGGGGACTAACATCAAACGAGGTTTCTAGCGTGGATGCGTCTGGATTGAAACACCGCACACTCACGCTCACGTGAAGATCTATCTGATAAGTCCCGATCTGTAGCGCCTCTTCTCTCGTTAACACAGGCAGTGTTGTTTTTGCTTGGATGATCGTGAAAAATATGGCTTGCTATCCGATTTTAGCATTATATAAGGACCAATACCAAACAGGGACTAACATCAAACGAAGTTTCTAGCGTGCATGCGTCTGGCTTGAAACATCATTCACTCACGTTCACGGGAAGCCCAGTCAGAGAAAAGTGTCCATCTGTAGCGCCTCTCTCCCCTCTTGTTAACACAGGCAGTGTTGGTTTCTGCTTGGATAATCTGAAAAATATGGCTTGCCGATCGATTTCAGCATTATATTAGGAGCAAGAGCTAAATGGGGACTAGCATCAAACGAGGTTTCTAGCGTGGATGCGTCTGATTGAAAACACCGTTCATTCACGCTCACGGGAAGCCCTATCAGAAAAGTGTCTATCTGTAGCGCCTCTCGGTAGCACATGCAGTGTAGGTTTTGCTTGGATAATCTGGAAAAATATGGCTTGCGATCGATTTTAGCATTATATAAGGACCAATACCAAACGGGGACTAACATCAAACGAAGTTTCTAACGTGCATGCGTCTGGATTGAAACATCATTCACTCACGTTCACGGGAAGCCCAATCAGAAAAGTGTCCATCTGTAGCGCCTCTCTCCTCTTGTTAACACAGGCAGTGTTGGTTTCTGCTTGGATAATCTGAAAAATATGGCTTCCTTTCGATTTCAGCATTATATTAGGAACAGCAGCAAATGAACTAACATCAAACGAGGTTCCTAGCGTGGATGCGCGTGGATTGAAACACCGTTCCTCACGTTCACGCGAAGCCCTATCTGAAGTGTCCATCTGTAGCGTCCTCTCGTTAAAACAGGCAGTGTTGGTTTCTGCTTGGATAATCTGAAAAATATGGCTTCCGATCGATTTCAGCATTATATTAGGAGCGAACAGCTAAATGGGGACTAACATCAAACGAGGTTTCTAGCGTGCATGCGTCTGGATTGAAACATCGTTCACTCACGCTCACGGGAAGCCCAATCATAGAAAAGTGCCCATCTGTAGCGCCTCTCTCCTCTTGTTAACACTGGCAGTGTTGGTTTCTGCTTGGATAATCTGAAAAATATGGCTTGCGATCGATTTCAGCATTATATTAGGAGCGAATACCAAACGGGAACTAACATCAAACGAGGTTTCTAGCGTGGATGCGTCTGGATTGAAACACCACTCACTCACGTTCACAGAAGCTCCAATCAGAAAAGTGCCCATCTGTAGCGCCTCTCTCCTCTTGTTAACACTGGCAGTGTCAGGTTTCTGCTTGGATAATCTGAAAAATATGGCTTCCGTTCGATTTCAGCATTATATTAGGAGCAACAGCAAATGAGGAATAACATCAAACAAGGTTTCTAGCGTGGATGCGCTTGGATTGAAACACCGTTCACTCACGTTCACGGGAAGCCCTATCTGAGAAGTGTCCATCTGTAGCGTCTCTCTCCTCTCGCCCAAAACGAGGCAGTGTTGGTTTCTGCTTCGATAATCTGAAAAATATAGCTTCCTATCGATTTCCAGCATTATATTAGGAGCAACAGCAAATGAGGACTAACATCAAACGAACTTTCTAGCGTGGATGTGTCTGGATTGAAACATCATTCACTCACGTTCATGGGAAGCCCTATCAGAAAAGTGTCTATCTGTCGCGCCTCTCGGTGGCACAGACAGTGTAGGTTTTTGCTTGGATAATCTGAAAAAATATGGCTTCCTATCAATTTCTGCATTATATTAGGAGCAACAGCAAATGAGACTAACATCAAACGAAGTTTCTAGCGTGCATGCGTCTGGATTGAAACATCATTCACTCACGTTCATGGGAAGCCCTATCTGAAATGTGTCTATCTGTCGCGCCTCTCGGTAGCACAGACAGTGTAGGTTTTTGCTTGGATAATCTGAAAAATATGGCTTGCGATTGATTTTAGCATTATATAAGGACCAATACCAAACGGGGACTAACATCAAACGAGGTTTCTAGCGTGGATGCGTCTGGATTGAAACACCGCTCACTCACGCTCACGGGAAGCCCTAATCAGAAAAGTGCCCATCTGTAGCGCCTCTCTCCTCTCGTTAACACTAGGCAGTGTCAGGTTTCTGCTTGGATAATCTCGAAAAATATGGCTTGCTATCGATTTCAGCATTATATTAGGAGCCACAGCCAAATGGGGACTAACATCAAACGAGGATTCTGGCGTGGATGCGTCTGGATTGAAACATCGCACACTCACGCTCACGGGAAGCCCTATCATGAAAAGTCCCTATCTGTAGCGCCCCTCCTCTCGTATCACTGGCAGTGTCAGGTTTCTGTTTGGATAATCTGAAAATATGGCTTCCGATCGATTTCAGCATTATATTAGAGGCAATACTAAATGGGGACTAACATCAAACGAGGTTTCTAGCGTGGATGCGTCTGGATTGAAACACCGCACACTCACGCTCACAGGAAGCCCTATCTGAAAAGTCCCCATCTGTAGCGCCTCTCTCCTCTCGTTAACACTGGCAGTGTTGGTTTCTGTTTGGATAATCTGAAAAAGTAGGCTTGCCGATCGATTTCAGCATTATATTAGGAGCAACACTAAATGAAGACTAACATCAAACGAGCTTTCTAGCGTGGATGCGTCTGAATTGAAACACCGCGCACTCACGCTCACGGGAAGCCCTATCTGAAAAGTGCCCATCTGTAGCTCCTCTCGCTCTGTTAACACTGGCAGTGTCAGGTTTCTGTTTGGATAATCTGAAAAATATGGCTTCCGATCGATTTCCAGCATTATATTAGGAGCGAAACTAAATGGGGACTAACATCAAACGAGGTTTCTAGCGTGGATGCGTCTGAATTGAAAAAACACCGCACACTCACGCTCACGGGAAGCTCACGCCCACGGGAAGCCCTATCCGAAAAAGTCCCCATCTGCTGAGCTCCTCTCCTCTCGTTAACACTGGCAGTGTCAGGTTTCTGTCTTGCTGGATAATCTGAAAAATATGGCTTCCGATCGATTTCAGCATTATATTAGGAGCAGCAAACTAAATGGGGACTAACATCAAACGAGGTTTCTAGCGTGGATGCGTCTGGATTGAAACACCGCACACCCGCTCACGGGAGGCCCTATAGAAAAGTCCCCCTCCGGAGCGCCCTCACGCTCACGGGAAGCCCCTATCTGAAAAAGTCCCCATCTGTAGCTCCTCTCTCTCTCGTTAACACTGGCAGTGTCAGGTTTCTGTTTGGACAATCTGCTGCATATGGCTTCCGATCGGGATTGTCATGCATTGCTTATTGGGAGCGAATACTAAATGAGGGACTAACATCAAAACGAGGTTTCCTGGCGTGGATGCGTCTGGATTGAAACAACCGCTCACTCACGCTCACGGGAAGCCCTATCTGAAAAGTCCCATCAGTAGCGCCCTCTCCTCTCGTTAACACTGGCAGTGTCAGGTTTCTGCTTGGATAATCTGAAAAATATGGCTTCCGATCGATTTCAGCATTATATTAGGAGCGAAACTAAATGAGGACTAACATCAAACGAGGTTTCTAGCGTGGATGCGTCTGGATTGAAACACCGCACACTCACGCTCACGGGAAGCCCTATCTGAAGAGTCCCCATCTGTAGCGCCTCTCTCTCTCGTTAACACTGGCAGTGTCAGGTTTCTGCTTGGATAATCTGAAAAATATATGGCTTCCGATCGATTTCAGCATTATATTAGGAGCGAATACCAAACGGGGACTAACATCAAACGGGGTCTCTAGCGTGGATGCGTCTGGATTGAAACACCGTTCACTCACGCTCACAGAAGCCCTATCTGAAAAGTCCCCATCTGTAGCGCCTCTCTCCTCTTGTTAACACTGGCAGTGTGTGGATTTCTGCTTGGATAATCTGAAATATGGCTTCCTTTCGATTTCAGCATTATATTAGGAGCAACACCAAATGAGGACTAACATCAAACGAGGTTTCTAGCGTGGATGACGCTGGTTGAAACACCGCTCACTCACGCTCACGGGAAGCCCTATCTGAGAAGTCCCTATCAATAGCGCCCCTCTCCTCTCGTTAACACTGGCAGTGTCAGGTTTCTGCTTGGATAATCTGAAAAATATGGCTTCCGATCGATTTCAGCATTATATTAGGAGCCGAAAGCTAAATGGGGACTAACATCAAACGAGGTTTCTAGCGTGGATGCGTCTGGATTGAAACACCGCACTCCACGCTCACGGGAAGCCCAATCGAAAAGTCCCCATCTGTAGCTGCATCTCTCCTCTCGTTAACACTGGCAGTGTTGGTTTCTGCTTGGATAATCTGAAAATATGGCTTCCGATCGATTTCAGCATTATATAAGTGTAGGCTGGTACGAACTACAGCACGAGAAAGAGAGCCAGTAGGCGGGGTAAAAGACGACGAAGGAGCACGGGACCACAGGGTGGAACACAGAACACGGGCCTTGGACAGCATGGCGGACGGGCTTATGCTACCTCACCTTATTTCTAGTAACGTCTGTAAATAAACGGTTTATTCGTGTAAACTACATGGTGTCAGAAGCGAAGAAACCCAAGACCAGCCAGCTCCAAGTGTGAGTAGCTCCAAGCTGCAGTGAAAGCGAGAGACAAGTCACGAACGATGCCGGACCCGGTAGATCACACGCAGTCATCAAACGGGAATCCAACCGTGGCGCTTCCCACGTCGGGAGGAGTCCTCGCCAGTCTGCTGCCACCCCCTAGGCCACTTGATATGTCCGGCGACTTGGAAGAGTCCTGGAAAAACTGGTGGGATGAGTTCAAGTTGTTTTCAACCGCCACTGGACTCAAGTCACAAGACGCCGAGGTGCAAGCAGCAACATTCCTCGTGACCATCGGGGAAGACGCAAGACGGGTCTACAAAACCTTCAGGTTTGAAAACACAGGGGACGAAATGCGCGTAGAAAAGCTTGTGGAGCTGTTCGAGAGGCATTGCAAGACAGCAACAAACGTCAGCTACAGGGATTTCGTGTTTGGAACACGGAACCAGCGAGACGGTGAACGGTTCGACGACTGGCTTACCGACCTACGTACACTCGCAACCCAATGCGAGTTTGGCGAAATGCACGACCGCATGTTACGGAGTAGGATCATTCTCGGAATGACCAACAAGCGACTACAACAGCGCATGATTAACGAAGACCCAACGCTGGATCAAGTGATTCAAAAATGTCGAACCGAAGAACGTGGAGCCCAGCAGTTCAAAGATATTCAAGCTGGTGCGACACCCACCGTAGTACATGGGTTACACTCGGAAGAATGCTCTCGCTGTGGATACCTTAAACACACAAGCGAAGGCTGCCCAGCAAAGAATGCGAAATGCAAGAACTGTGGCAGGAAAGGACACTTTGCACGTGTGTGCCGCACACCAGACAAGACAACCAAGCATAAAGGTACGCCACGAAAAAACGTACGCCAAGTAGAACGATGCAAGACCCCCGACTACGACTCGGACGAGGAAAAGTTGGTCTGCAGCCTACACAATGGTGACGGCGACGAAGAGTTCTGGTGTGCAGATGTTAATATCGCAGGGAAGCAAGTCGACTGCAGAATCGACACAGGAGCGAACTGTTCCGTAATGTCTGCGAAGCAACTTAGCAGTGTCACGACTCAGAAGCCACAAGTTCTTACTACTAGAATTGGCTCTTTTTTGGACACGTCAGCAAAGCAGAAGGCCGTATCATCCTGCCAGTCATGCACGGTAACAGGAGTACCGAAGTGAAATTCTACATCGTGAAACGGGAAGTGCCCACCACGATTAGCGGTACCATCGCGGAAAAACTAAACTTGATCAAGCGAGTGGCAGCCGTGGAAAAGCACTGCAGTCAGACGGTGCAACAACATGAAGACATCTTTCATGGATTGGGAGAATTAAAAGGCGTCAAATACCACATGAGACTCAAGCCAGATGCACAAGGCGTGATCCAGCAGCCGCGTACAGTCCCGGTCGCTATCAGGGACAAGCTCAAAAGCCACCTGGAAGATCTGGTGCAACAAAGAGTGATTGCGCCAGTAACAGAACCAACGGAGTGGGTCCACCCTATTGTGGTTGTACAAAAGAAAGCCAAACTCCGACTGTGCCTTGATCCTCAAGAGCTGAACAAGGTCCTCATGCGGGAAACCTACTGTATGCCTACGTTAGAGGACATTGCCACACGATTGGAAGGAGCCAAGATCTTCTCGACGCTAGACGCAGCCACAGGGTTTTGGCAAATCAAGCTCGACACGCCCAGCTCGTACTTGTGTACTTTTGCGACGCCGTTTGGGAGGTATAGATTCCTGCGAATGCCTTTTGGCATATCGTCTGCTCCCGAGGTGTTCCAGAAGACAATGCACATGGTGTTTGAAGGCTTAGACGGAGTAGAGATCATGATAGACGACATCCTCATCTGGGGAAAGACGACTGAGGAACATGACTGTCGGCTACAGGCGGTACTACAAAGGTGCCGAGAGGTCAACCTACGACTGAACAAGGAAAAGTGCAAGCTCTGCATGAAACAAATCAAGTACCTGGGTCACATTTTCTCAGCAGAGGGACTCTCAATCGATCCGGATAAAGTGAAAGACATCCTTGCTCTACCAAGACCGAACAATGTGGGCGAACTGAAGAGCTTCCTAGGAGTGGTAAACTACCTGGGAAGATTCATTCCTAACATGTCAGACGTGAGTGCGTCGTTGAGGCAACTCCTAAAGAAGGAGACAGCCTGGTCATGGACAGAAGAACAAGAGAGAAGTTTCACAGCCCTTCGGACGGCTCTGACGGTCGCACCCACGCTGCGGTTCTACGACAAAAACAAGCAAGTAACGCTGTCAGTAGATGCAAGCTCCAGAGGAACAGGTGCAGTGTTGCTGCAGGAGGGACATCCAGTAGCTTATTCTTCAAGGTCCTTGAGTGACACTCAGAAGAACTATGCACAAATCGAGAAGGAGTTGTTAGCGATCGTACACGGATGCAGTCGATTCCACGACTTCATCTTCGGACACACCGTTGTCGTGGAGTCGGACCACAAGCCATTGGAGGCTATCTTCCGAAAGCCTCTCAACCAGTGCCCTCTCAGGCTACAGAGGATGAGACTAACCCTTCAAAAATATGAACTTCAAGTTAAGTACACCCCAGGAAGAGAGCTATACATTGCTGACACACTCTCTAGAAATCCATCAAAGGAGGAAGAGCCAGAGGTTTTCGAGGTGAACGTCTTGGAGTGCCTCCCCATCAAAGACGAAACCTTAGAAGAATGTCGGAAAGCGATAAGTAAAGACAAAGATATGACCACGATGTTAGAGTATGCAAGAGGTCAGTGGCCAATCAGCAAAGAAGAAGTACCAAATACTCTGAAGCAGTATTGGCCATACAGAGACGAGATACATGAAGAGGATGACTTGCTGTTCAGGTCAAATAGACTCATCATTCCAGAACAACTGAAGAGTGCAATACTAGTAAAGTTACACAGGGCGCACAGCGGTGTAGAGAAAACACTACATCGTGCCAAAGAAGTTCTCTACTGGCCTACAATGCAGAAAGACATAAAGGATAAAGTAGAAAGTTGCATCGTGTGCAAAGAAAACAAGCCACGACAACAGAAAGAAGCTCTCATTAACCATCCTGTGCCAACCGCACCATGGCAAGTGGTTGGAATAGATTTGTTCCAACACAACGGCCACCACTACATTGTGATAGTGGACTACTACTCGTTCTACTACGAAACACATCAGCTTCAGAGGACAGCTGTCAATCAAGTGATCAACTGCTGTCTAAAAACATTTGCTGTGCATGGATTGCCAGTCAAAGTCGTTTCAGACAACGGTCCACCATTCAACAGTGCAGACTTTAAGGAGTGTCTACAGCACCGAGGAATCTCCCACGTGACATCCAGCCCCTATCACCCCAAATCCAATGGAATGGCTGAGAGAGCGGTGCAAGAAGCCAAAAAGCTCATGAACAAATGCAGCTATGGAACAACAGACTATTATGACGCCCTACTGGAATGGCGCAACACACCTCGAGACGGAGTCCTGGGATCTCCAGTTCAAAGGCTTATGAATAGACACACAAGGACAGAAATTCCCACGCATCCTTCGCTGCTTCAAAGCACAAAAACAAACCACACAGAAGTACAACAGCGGTTGAGGGACAAACAAAAGAAACAACAGCAACAATACAACAAAAATGCCAAAACTCTGCCCGAACTCCACACCGGAGAAGATGTATTTCTCAGGGATCAACACAGCGGAAAGTGGAGGCCTGCTATTGTTGTAGCAAAAGCACCACAGCCAAGATCGTACATCGTCCAAGACGACGATGGTGTCCAGTGCAGGCGAAACAGCATGATGCTCCGCAGAAGCCAAAGAACGAAAAGGAAACCAGCCCGCTTCAGGGACACAGACTTCGTCAACAAGTAGGCGAAGAAAGAGAGATGTAGGCTGGTACGAACTACAGCACGAGAAAGAGAGCCAGTAGGCGGGGTAAAAGACGACGAAGGAGCACGGGACCACAGGGTGGAACACAGAACACGGGCCTTGGACAGCATGGCGGACGGGCTTATGCTACCTCACCTTATTTCTAGTAACGTCTGTAAATAAACGGTTTATTCGTGTAAACTACAATAAGGACCAATACCAAACGGGGACTAACATCAAACGAAGTTTCTAGCGTGTGTCTGGATTGAAACATCATTCACTCACGTTCACGGGAAGCCCAATCAGAAAAGTGTCCATCTGTAGCGCCCCTCTCCTCTTGTTAACACAGGCAGTGTTGGTTTCTGCTTGGATAATCTGAAAAATATGGCTTCCTTTCGATTTCAGCATTATATTAGGAGCAACAGGAAATGAGGACTAACATCAAACAAGGTTTCTAGCGTGGATGCGCTTGGATTGAAACATCATTCACTCACGTTCATGAGAAGCCCAATCAGAAAAGTGTCCATCTGTAGCGCCTCTCCTCTTGTTAACACAGGCAGTGTTGGTTTCTGCTTGGATAATCTGAAAAATATGGCTTGCGATCGATTTTAGCATTATATAAGGACCAATACCAAACGGGGACTAACATCAAACGAAGTTTCTAGCGTGCATGCGTCTGGATTGAAACATCATTCACTCACGTTCACGGGAAGCCCAATCAGAAAAGTGTCCATCTGTAGCGCCTCTCTCCTCTTGTTAACACAGGCAGTGTTGGTTTCTGCTTGGATAATCTGAAAAATATGGCTTCCTTTCGATTTCAGCATTATATTAGGAGCAACAGCAAATGAGGACTAACATCAAACAAGGTTTCTAGCGTGGATGCGCTTGGATTGAAACACCGTTCACTCACGTTCACGGGAAGCCCTATCTGAGAAGTGTCCATCTGTAGCGTCTCTCTCCTCTCGTTAAAACAGGCAGTGTTGGTTTCTGCTTGGATAATCTGAAAAATATGGCTTCCTATCGATTTCAGCATTATATTAGGAGCAACAGCAAATGAGGACTAACATCAAACGAAGTTTCTAGCGTGCATGCGTCTGGATTGAAACATCATTCACTCACGTTCACGGGAAGCCCTATCAGAAAAGTTTCTATCTGTAGCGCCTCTCGGTAGCACAGACAGTGTAGGTTTTTGCTTGGATAATCTGAAAAATATGGCTTGCGATTGATTTTAGCATTATATAAGGACCAATACCAAACGGGGACTAACATCAAACGAAGTTTCTAGCGTGCATGCGTCTGGATTGAAACATCATTCACTCACGTTCACAGGAAGCCCAATCAGAAAAGTGTCCATCTGTAGCGCCTCTCCTCTTGTTAACGCAGGCAGTGTTGGTTTCTGCTCGGATAATCTGAAAAATATGGCTTCCTATCGACTTCAGCATTATATTAGGAGCAACAGCAAATGAGGACTAACATCAAACGAACTTTCTAGCGTGGATGCGTCTGGATTGAAACATCATTCACTCACGTTCACGGGAAGCCCTATCAGAAAAGTGTCTATCTGTAGCGCCTCCTCGGTAGCACAGACAGTGTAGGTTTTTGCTTGGATAATCTGAAAAATATGGCTTCCTCTCGATTTCAGCATTATATTAGGAGCAACAGCAAATGAGGACTAACATCAAACGAAGTTTCTAGCGTGCATGCGTCTGGATTGAAACATCATTCACTCACGTTCACGGGAAGCGCAATCAGAAAAGTGTCCATCTGTAGCACCTCTCTCCTCTTGTTAACGCAGGCAGTGTTGGTTTCTGCTCGGATAATCTGAAAAATATGGCTTCCTATCGACTTCAGCATTATATTAGGAGCAACAGCAAATGAGGACTAACATCAAACGAACTTTCTAGCGTGGATGCGTCTGGATTGAAACATCATTCACTCACGCTCACGGGAAGCCCTATCAGAAAAGTGTCTATCTGTAGCGCCTCTCGGTAGCACAGACAGTGTTGGTTTCTGCGTGGATAATCTGAAAAATATGGCTTGCTATCGATTTCAGCATTATAATAGCAGCAACAGCAAATGAGGACTAACATCAAACAAGGTTTCTAGCGTGGATGCGTCTGGATTGAAACATCGTTCACTCACGTTCACGGGAAGCCCTATCTGAGAAGTGTCCATCTGTAGCGTCTCTCTCCTCTCGTTAAAACAGGCAGTGTTGGTTTCTGGTTGGATAATCTGAAAAATATGGCTTCCTATCGATTTCAGCATTATATTAGGAGCAACAGCAAATGAGGACTAACATCAAACGAACTTTCTAGCGTGGATGCGTCTGGATGGAAACATCATTCGCTCACGCTCACGGGAAGCCCTATCAGAAAAGTGTCTATCTGTAGCGCCTCTCGGTAGCACAGACAGTGTAGGTTTTGCTTGGATAATCTGAAAAATATGGCTTCCTCTCGATTTCAGCATTATATTAGGAGCAACAGCAAATGAGGACTAACATCAAACGAAGTTTCTAGCGTGCATGCGTCTGGATTGAAACATCATTCACTCACGTTCACGGGAAGCGCAATCAGAAAAGTGTCCATCTGTAGCGCCTCTCTCCTCTTGTTAACGCAGGCAGTGTTGGTTTCTGCTCGGATAATCTGAAAAATATGGCTTCCTATCGACTTCAGCATTATATTAGGAGCAACAGCAAATGAGGACTAACATCAAACGAACTTTCTAGCGTGGATGCGTCTGGATTGAAACATCATTCACTCACGCTCACGGGAAGCCCTATCAGAAAAGTGTCTATCTGTAGCGCCTCTCGGTAGCACAGACAGTGTTGGTTTTGCTTGGATAATCTGAAAAATATGGCTTGCGATTGATTTTAGCATTATATAAGGACCAATACCAAACAGGGACTAACATCAAACGAAGTTTCTAGCGTGCATGCGTCTGGATTGAAACATCATTCACTCACGTTCACAGGAAGCCCAATCAGAAAAGTGTCCATCTGTAGCGCTCTCTCCTCTTGTTAACGCAGGCAGTGTTGGTTTCTGCTTGGATAATCTGAAAAATATGGCTTCCTATCGACTTCAGCATTATATTAGGAGCAACAGCAAATGAGGACTAACATCAAACGAACTTTCTAGCGTGGATGCGTCTGGATTGAAACATCATTCACTCACGTTCACGGGAAGCCCTATCAGAAAAGTGTCTATCTGTAGCGCCTCTCGGTAGCACAGACAGTGTAGGTTTTTGCTTGGATAATCTGAAAAATATGGCTTCCTCTCGATTTCAGCATTATATTAGGAGCAACAGCAAATGAGGACTAACATCAAACGAAGTTTCTAGCGTGCATGCGTCTGGATTGAAACATCATTCACTCACGTTCACGGGAAGCGCAATCAGAAAAGTGTCCATCTGTAGCACCTCTCTCCTCTTGTTAACGCAGGCAGTGTTGGTTTCTGCTCGGATAATCTGAAAAATATGGCTTCCTATCGACTTCAGCATTATATTAGGAGCAACAGCAAATGAGGACTAACATCAAACGAACTTTCTAGCGTGGATGCGTCTGGATTGAAACATCATTCACTCACGCTCACGGGAAGCCCTATCAGAAAAGTGTCTATCTGTAGCGCTCTGCTCTGGTAGCACAGACAGTGTTGGTTTCTGCGTGGATAATCTGAAAAATATGGCTTGCTATCGATTTCAGCATTATAATAGCAGCAACAGCAAATGAGGACTAACATCAAACAAGGTTTCTAGCGTGGATGCGTCTGGATTGAAACATCGTTCACTCACGTTCACGGGAAGCCCTATCTGAGAAGTGTCCATCTGTAGCGTCTCTCTCCTCTCGTTAAAACAGGCAGTGTTGGTTTCTGGTTGGATAATCTGAAAAATATGGCTTCCTATCGATTTCAGCATTATATTAGGAGCAACAGCAAATGAGGACTAACATCAAACGAACTTTCTAGCGTGGATGCGTCTGGATTGAAACATCATTCGCTCACGCTCACGGGAAGCCCAATCAGAAAAGTGTCCATCTGTAGCGCCTCTCTCCTCTTGTTAACACAGGCAGTGTTGGTTTCTGCTTGGATAAACTGAAAAATATGGCTTCCTATCGATTTCAGCATTATATTGGGAGCAACAGCAAACGGGGACTAACATCAAACGAGTTTCTAGCGTGCATGCGTCTGGATTGAAACATCGTTCACTCACGTTCACGTGAAGCCCAATCAGAGAAGTGTCCATCTGTAGCGCCTCTCTCCCTCTTGTTAACACAGGCAGTGCTGGTTTCTGCTTGGATAATCTGAAAAAATATGGCTTCCTATCGATTTCAGCATTATAATAGGAGCAACAGCAAATGAGGACTAACATCAAACAAGGTTTCTAGCGTGGATGCGTCTGGATTGAAACATCATTCACTCACGCTCACGGGAAGCCCTATCAGAAAAGTGTCTATCTGTAGCGCCTCTCGGTAGCACAGACAGTGTAGGTTTTTGCTTGGATAATCTGAAAAATATGGCTTGCGATCGATTTTAGCACTATATAAGGACCAATACCAAACGGGGACTAACATCAAACGAAGTTTCTAGCGTGCATGCGTCTGGATTGAAACATCATTCACTCACGTTCACGTGAAGCCCAATCAGAAAAGTGTCCATCTGTAGCGCCTCTCCTCTTGTTAACACAGGCAGTGTTGGTTTCTGCTTGGATAATCTGAAAAATATGGCTTCCTATCGATTTCAGCATTATATTAGGAGCAACAGCAAATGAGGACTAACATCAAACAAGGTTTCTAGCGTGGATGCGTCTGGATTGAAACATCGTTCACTCACGCTCACGGGAAGCCCTATCTGAGAAGTGTCCATCTGTAGCGCCTCTTCCCTCTCGTTAACACAGGCAGTGCTGGTTTCTGCTTGGATAATCTGAAAAATATGGCTTCCTATCGATTTCAGCATTATATTAGGAGCAACAGCAAATGAGGACTAACATCAAACGAGGTTTCTAGCGTGGATGCGTCTGGATTGAAACATCGTTCACTCACGTTCACGGGAAGCCCTATCTGAGAAGTGTCCATCTGTAGCGTCTCTCTCCTCTAGTTAACACAGGCAGTGTTGGTTTCTGGTTGGATAATCTGAAAAATATGGCTTCCTATCGATTTCAGCATTATATTAGGAGCAACAGCAAATGAGGACTAACATCAAACAAGGTTTCTAGCGTGGATGCGTCGTGGATTGAAACATCGTTCACTCACGTTCACGGGAAGCCCTATCTGAGAAGTGTCCATCTGTAGCGTCTCTCTCCTCTCGTTAACACAGGCAGTGTTGGTTTCTGCTTGGATAATCTGAAAAATATGGCTTCCTATCGATTTCAGCATTATAATAGGAGCAACAGCAAATGAGGACTAACATCAAACGAAGGTTTCTAGCGTGGATGCGTCTGGATTGAAACATCGTTCACTCACGTTCACGGGAAGCCCTATCTGAGAAGTGTCCATCTGTAGCGTCTCTCTCCTCTCGTTAAAACAGGCAGTGTTGGTTTCTGGTTGGATAATCTGAAAAATATGGCTTCCTATCGATTTCAGCATTATATTAGGAGCAACAGCAAATGAGGACTAACATCAAACGAACGTTTCTAGCGTGGATGCGTCTGGATTGAAACACCGTTCACTCAAGCTCACAGGAAGCCCTATCTGAAAAGTGTCCATCTGTAGCGTCTCTCTCCTCGTTAACACAGGCAGTGTTGGTTTCTGGTTGGATAATCTGAAAAATATGGCTTCCTATCGATTTCAGCATTATATATAGGAGCAACAGCAAATGAGGACTAACATCAAACGAGGTTTCTAGCGTGGATGCGTCTGGATTGAAACATCGTTCACTCACGTTCACGGGAAGCCCTATCTGAGAAGTGTCCATCTGTAGCGTCTCTCTCCTCTCGTTAAAACAGGCAGTGTTGGTTTCTGCTTGGATAATCTGAAAAATATGGTTTCCTATCGATTTCAGCATTATATTAGGAGCAACAGCAAATGAGGACTAACATCAAACAAGGTTTCTAGCGTGGATGCGCCTGGATTGAAACACCGTTCACTCACGCTCACAGGAAGCCCTATCTGAGAAGTGTCCATCTGTAGCGTCTCTCTCCTCTCGTTAAAACAGGCAGTGTTGGTTTCTGGTTGGATAATCTGAAAAATATGGCTTCCTATCGATTTCAGCATTATATTAGGAGCAACAGCAAATGAGGACTAACATCAAACGAGGTTTCTAGCGTGGATGCGCGTGGATTGAAACACCGTTCACTCAAGCTCCAGGAAGCCCTATCTGAGAAGTGTCCATCTGTAGCGTCTCTCTCCACTCGTTAAAACAAGCAGTGTTGGTTTCTGCTTGGATAAACTGAAAAATATGGCTTCCTATCGATTTCAGCGTTATATTAGGAGCAACAGCAAATGAGGGACTAACATCAAACAAGGTTTCTAGCGTGGATGCGTCTGGATTGAAGCATCGTTCACTCACGTTCACATGAAGCCTATCTGAGAAGTGTCCATCTGTAGCGCCTCTTGGTAGCACAGACAGTGTAAGTTTTTTGCTTGGATAATCTGAAAAATATGACTTGCGATCGATTTTAGCATTATATAAGGACCAATAGCAAACGAGGGACTAACATCAAACGAAGTTTGTAGCGTGCATGCGTCTGGATAGAAACATCATTTACTCACGTTCACGGGAAGCCCGATAAGAAAAGTGTCCATCTGTAGCGCCTCTCTCCCCTCGTTAACACAGGCAGTGTTTGTTTCTGCTTGGATAATCCGAAAAATATGGCTTCCGATCGATTTTAGCATTATAATAGGAGCAATACCAACTGGGGACTAACATCAAACGAGGTTTCTAGCGTGGATGCGTCTGGATTGAAACCCGTTCACTCACGCTCACAGTAAGCCCTATCTGAGAAGTCCCCTTTTGTGGCGCCTCTCCGCCCCCATTAATAAAGGCAGTGGTGGTTCCCGGCTGGATTATTTAAAAAATATGGCTTCCGAACGATTTCAGAAATATTTTAGGAGCAATGCAAAAAGACACTAACATGAAACGAAGCTTCTAGCGTGGATTCAAATGGATTGATACACCGTTGGCTCACGCTCACGCGAAACCATATCTGAGAAGTCCCCACCTGTAGCGCCTTTCTTCTCTCTTTAGCACAAGTAGCGTTGGTTCCCGTCTGAATAATTTGAGACATAAGGCTTCCGATCGATTTGAACTTTAGATTAGGAGCAATACCAAATGAAACTAAGATCAAACGAAGCTTCTAGCGGGGATTCAGATGGATGGAAACACCGTTGGCTGAGGCTCACGGGAAGCTCTTTCTTAAAGTCTCCGTCTGTAGTGCTCCTTCGCCCTCGTTAACACAGGCAGTGGTGGTTCCCGCTTCGATAATTGGAAAAATATGGCTTCCGATCGATTTGAGGATCATATTGGGAGCAATACCAAATGGGGACTAACATCAAACAAAATTTCTAGCGTGGATTCATCTGGATTGTAACACCGTTGCCTCACGCTCACCGGAAGCCCTCTCTGAGAAGTCCCCATCTGTAGCGCCTATCTTCTCTCTCGTTAACACAGGTAGTGGTGGTTCCCGCTTTGATAATTTGGAAAATATGGCTTCCGAACGATTTTAACATTATATGAGGATCAAAACACAATGGGGACTAACATGAAATGCAGCTTCTAGCATGGTTTCATTTGGATTGAAACACCGTACGCTCATGCTCACGGGAAGCGCTCTCTGAGAAGTCCCAATTTGTAGCACCTCTCTCCCGTCGTTAACGCAGGCAGTGTGTTTCTGCGTGGATAATCTAAAAAATATGGCTTCGATCGATTTTAGCGTTATATTGGGAGCAATTCCAACTGAGGACTTGCATACAACGAGGTACCTAGCGTGGATGCGCCTAGATTGAAACCCTATCTGAGAAGTGTCCATCTGTAGCAGTGTTGGCGGTAACGCGTTACAAGTAACGGCGTTACCGGTAACGCGTTACTTTTTGGTAACGAAGTAACGTACTCGTTACTTTTCCAAAGAAGTAACGGGTAACGTACTTACGTTACTTATTTTGAGTAACGTGTAACGAAATTACGTTACGTTACTCTACTTCCTAAAACTAAAAAAAAATTAAATTTTAATTTTTTTTTGTGTTTTTAAGTGCCCAGTCATAAATTTCTTAGTCAAAAAATGCCGCTGTCCTCCACATCGAGCGCATCCGTTGAACGGCTATTTAGCGTATAGGCGCGGACGTGTTTACCAAGAAGCGAGGTAGAATGTCAGATACCAACTTCGAAATTCAGCTGTTGCTGAAGTTCAACAGCGGAGTGTGCTTCGGGTAACGGAGGAACTTGTTCACAGCAACTATCTGTACTTCGACATGTTGTGAATAAAATATATTCGAAGTTTCAATCTCGGCTGGTCTTAATTTCTGTGCTAATGAAAGAGGCCGGTTCGTCTGTTAAGTTCCGTGCCAACATGTTATAAATCAGCTTCATATATACTTCCGCGTTTTTTCTTGTAACTATTCGGGTGAAACCCTAAAAAAGAGAGGGTAATTAAGTTTCCGCATGGACATATTTTAGCTATGGCGCTTACGCACATATCAAACGTCGAAACAGCAAATGTTTTAGTTCGTGAATAAAAAGTAACGCAACAGTAACGTGCGTTACTTTTTATCAGTAACGGTAACGGTAACGCGTTCCTTTTATTTTGAGGTAACGTAGGTCGGTAACGCGTTACTTTTATTTGCAAGTAACGAGTAACGTATTTAGTTACTTTTTTCGGTAACGCCTACAACACTGATCTGTAGCGTCTCTCTCCCCTCGTTAACACAGGCAGTGGTGGTTTCTGCTTAGATAATCTGAAAAATATGGCTTCCAATCGATTTCAGCTTTATATTAGGAGCAATACCAACTGGGAACTAACATTAAACGATGTTTCTAGCGTGGATGAATCTGGATTGAAACCCCTTTCACTCACGCTCACGGGAAGCCCTATCTGAAAAGTCCCCATCTGTAGCGCCTCTCTCCTCTCGTTAACACAGGCAGTGTTAGTTTCTGTTTGGATAATCTGAAATATATGGCTTCCGATCGATTTCAGCATTATATATGGAGCAATACCAAATGGAGACTAACATCAAACGCGGTTACTAGCACGGATCCGTCTGGATTGAAAAACCGTTCACTCACGCTGATGGGAAGCGCTATTTGAGTAGTCCCATCTGTAGCGCCTCTCTCCTCTTGTTAACACAGGCAGTGTTGGTTTTGCTTGGATAATCTGAAAAATATGGCTTCCTATCGATTTCAGCATTATAATAGGAGCAACAGCAAATGAGGACTAACATCAAACGAACTTTCTAGCGTGGATGCGTCTGGATTGAAACATCGTTCACTCACGTTCACGGGAAGCCCTATCAGAAAGGTGTGTATCTGTAGCGCCTGTCGTTAGCACAGAACAGTGTAGGTTTTGCTTGGATAATCTGAAAAATATGGCTTGCGATCGATTTTAGCACTATATAAGGACCAATACCAAACGGGGCTAACGTCAAACGAAGTTTCTAGCGTGCATGCGTCTGGATTGAAACATCATTCACTCACGTTCACGGGAAGCCCAATCAGGAAGTGTCCATCTGTAGCGCCTCTCTCCTTTTGTTAACACAGGAAGTGTTGGTTTCTGCTTGGATAATCTGAAAATATGGCTTCCTATCGATTTCAGCATTATAATAGGAGCAACAGCAAATGAGGACTAACATCAAACGAACTTTCTAGCGTGGATGCGTCTGGATTGAAACATCGTTCACTCACGTTCACGGGAAGCCCTATCAGAAAGGTGTCTATCTGTAGCGCCTGTCGGTAGCACAGACAGTGTAGGTTTTTGCTTGGATAATCTGAAAAATATGGCTTGCGATCGATTTTAGCACTATATAAGGACCAATACCAAACGGGGCTAACATCAAACGAAGTTTCTAGCGTGCATGCGTCTGGATTGAAACATCATTCACTCACGTTCACGGGAAGCCCAATCAGGGAAGTGTCCATCTGTAGCGCCTCTCTCCTTTTGTTAACACAGGAAGTGTTGGTTTCTGCTTGGATAATCTGAAAAATATGGCTTCCTATCGATTTCAGCATTATAATAGGAGCAACAGCAAATGAGGACTAACATCAAACGAACTTTCTAGCGTGGATGCGTCTGGATTGAAACATCGTTCACTCACGTTCACGTGAAGCTCTATCAGAAGGTGTCTCATCTGTAGCGCCTGTCGGTTAGCACAGAACAGTGTAGGTTTATTGCTTGGATAATCTGCTATGAATATAGCTTGCGATCGATTTTAGCATTATATGAAGGACCAATACCAAACGGGGACTAACATCAAGCAGAAGTTTCTAGCGTGCATGCGTCTGGACTTGAAACATCATTCATCTCACGTTCACGAGGAAGCCCAATCAGAAAAGCGTCCATCTGTAAGCGCCTCTCTCCTCTTGTTAACAGCAGGCAGTAGTATGGTTTCTGCTTGGATAATCTGAAAATTATGGCTTCCTATCGATTTCAGCATTATATTAGGAGCAACAGCAAATGAGGACAAACATCAAACAAGGTTTCTAGCGTGGATGCGTCTGGATTGAAACATCATTCACTCACGCTCACGGGAAGCCCTATCAGAAAAGTGTCTATCTGTAGCGCCTCTCTCCTCTTGTTAACACAGGCAGTGTTGGTTTCTGCTTGGATAATCTGAAAAGTATGGCTTCCGATCGATTTTAGCATTATATAAGGACCAATACCAAACGGGGACTAACATCAAACGAACTTTCTAGCGCGGATGCGTCTGGATTGAAACATCGTTCACTCACGTTCACGGGAAGCCCTATCAGAAAGGTGTCTATCTGTAGCGCCTGTCGGTAGCACAGACAGTGTAGGTTTTTGCTTGGATAATCTGAAAAATATGGCTTGCGATCGATTTTAGCACTATATAAGGACCAATACCAAACGGGGCTAACATCAAACGAAGTTTCTAGCGTGCATGCGTCTGGATTGAAACATCATTCACTCACGTTCACGGAAGCCCAATCAGGGAAGTGTCCATCTGTAGCGCCTCTCTCCTTTTGTTAACACAGGAAGTGTTGGTTTCTGCTTGGATAATCTGAAAAATATGGCTTCCTATCGATTTCAGCATTATAATAGGAGCAACAGCAAATGAGGACTAACATCAAACGAACTTTCTAGCGTGGATGCGTCTGGATTGAAACATCGTTCACTCACGTTCACGGAAGCCCTATCAGAAAGGTGTCTATCTGTAGCGCCTGTCGGTAGCACAGACAGTGTAGGTTTTTGCTTGGATAATCTGCTAAATATAGCTTGCGATCGATTTTAGCATTATATAAGGACCAATACCAAACGGGGACTAACATCAAACGAAGTTTCTAGCGTGCATGCGTCTGGATTGAAACATCATTCACTCACGTTCACGGGAAGCCCAATCAGAAAAGCGTCCATCTGTAGCGCCTCTCCCTCTTGTTAACACAGGCAGTGTTGGTTTCTGCTTGGATAATCTGAAAATTATGGCTTCCTATCGATTTCAGCATTATATTAGGAGCAACAGCAAATGAGGACAAACATCAAACAAGGTTTCTAGCGTGGATGCGTCTGGATTGAAACATCATTCACTCACGCTCACGGGAAGCCCTATCAGAAAAGTGTCTATCTGTAGCGCCTCTCTGCTCTTGTTAACACAGGCAGTGTTGGTTTCTGCTTGGATAATCTAAAAAGTATGGCTTCCGATCGATTTTAGCATTATATAAGGACCAATACCAAACGGGGACTAACATCAAACAGAACTTTCTAGCGGGGATGCGTCTGGATTGAAACATCATTCACTCACGCTCACGGGAAGCCCTATCAGAAACGTGTCTATCTGTAGCGCCTCTCGGTAGCACAGAACGCTAACCCACTCCTTATTTTCACCCGATTTGCTCTCAATCTAAGCTAGGCTATCTCTCGGGAAATTAGGATAGATGTGCGGATTATATGGGAACGCAGATGCAGGTGGGCAGTCCCTAGAATATTACCGTTGACCACGGATTAACGGGGATACAGAAGTAATATTTGGATATAACAAATTCTAAAACATTCAAACACCTCTGTCGTAAGTTCTAGAGCAATACGCAAGACCCTAATTTGTGCGGTTTCTTCAAGGAGCCAACGACGTCCTTGACTCACGCGGTATTAAGCTTTGCAGCAAAAGCAGCAGGAATGTTTATATGTGGAAAATGACTACCTGGGCACAATTTTGTTCAGCTCACATGTACCAGCGTATAGCTTGTGTTCGAGCACTCTTGTGACAACGTTGAATAAATATAAATAAATTCGCCCGGCGTCTGACGAGCGGAAGAACCTGGTTTCAACCGTGATTAAATTTGTTCCGTTCTGTTTGAAATCGACGACAATAATGCCCAGGATCACATAACACGACAGGGCATACATCTATGGACCAGTGGGTTAGAAAATTACGGGAGGAAGCATAAATTCCGCCTTGAAGAGTGGGACGCGATACCTAAACACAGAAACCGACCCTCGTTCCCAAGCCGTGCAAGCGTACTTACGTGGCGTAGTTGGTAACGTGTCTCGCTCGCATCCAAAGGGTCACGGGTTCGAATCGCCTCTTTGTAAAGTGAAATCATTTGATACATGCCGTGACCTTTTATTCTCGTTACATGTCATACTTTAATCACTTTCATGCTACAGGTGATGTCACGTTTCGCGTGAGCGTTGTGGGTTGTTCGAAATTCTCGGGCATGCTGTCATGTGGCTGTGCCGTCATGACCCTATCGACCAATCAGTATTTTTCCATTACAACGTACCTGATATCGGATTTCCTGCAACAAGAGTTTCTAAATGCTATCGCGTTAAAATGTAGTCGGCGACTATTGCAGAAGCTCTAGGTCAGACGGCTGATTGTTCAAATAGTTCACATACATAGTAAGATATACATAATTTAAGTCGACCATCAAGGTACGTGAACTGAATATTTATTCTTCAAATATATGAGCTGGAATTTCTATTCCCGGTTTATAATTAGGCTAACCCTGCTGCCAATGCTGCAATACAGCGACATTGAAACGTTCTTCCGCAGAACTTGTGTTCAGGCTAAAAGGCAATGTTTTGTATTCTCAAGCGCGAACTATGCACGAAACCAGCTCTGTTACGCCACGGAACGGTGGTGGCGTGTCGGGCGCGCTTCCGGTCTGGTGTTGTGGGCGGAAGTTACCATGCGGGACGGGACGTGCATCCCTGTGTTGTTATGAAAGAAATCAGAGAAATCCTACATTCTCCTTAAAACACCGCGCCTGGGGCTGTACCAGAAGGATCCGGAAAGGTTTGAAGGTCAGTCTTCATGTGTTTTCTCCTTCTCGGTTCGTCCGAGGACGTTGTAGGTGCCGTGAAAAATAAAAACTAGACGCCGTCGGAACATGATTGCTTGTGCCGGAAAGAACTTCGGATTGAATTCGCAGACACTTGTGGTGGGAAAAGTTTTTTGTTTTGTTCCAAGAAGAACATGGGAAAACCGCAAGTTGGGAACCACCTCCGGACTACATTCAGTGCATCTTCCGGTTTGAACGGCTGACTGATCGTTCAAACTGTCATATGCTTCTTGCAAACGTTTCTGCTTGTCGTCTGCTCGTTCAAACAACAGCGTCACACAGACCAAGCGTTGACCCGGTAATTACGATAAGAATTAAGTGCAGACATAAGAAGACTTTCAAGTTTGAAGGTCGGTCGGGGTAAGCAGGCTCGGTGTAAACGAGTAGATACAAGGAGATGTTGATCATTTTACCAGTGGCCATGACCGACTTGTTATGTCTGATTCACTTGGTCAGATTCTGCCTGCAATTTTGCACGATTGACGTCGATCATCTCAGCTACAGTCCACGCTTTTGCAGCCCGAGCGACGTCGCGACTGAAAAAAGCGAGCTGAGATCTCATCATACGAATCACGCTTTAGCGCCCATTCCGCTCATTCTCCGGCGTCTACGCGGAATAAATCGCACCATGTCACAATATTCAAGCGACAATTAGCGGTGTAACGAGCCTCCTTAATTTCGCTGAGGCCGCTAAAGAAGTCAGGAATGGCCAGGAGGCGTGGAATCAACATTTGCAACGCGAAAAGAGCACGGGAACTCACCGACGCACGACAACATAGCCTTCCAATGGTTTGTTTCTGGTCGACGGCGGGCTTCTTGCCCACATTCAATCGCGCATGCGCGGTGCCGGTCGCTTCCGCTAGGGCGCTCCGATTCTTTGTTAACATAAGTTGGTCTAAAGTTCGCGCTTGTAGTTTTGGCAGCAGTCGCAGCTAAGAATAAAAAGTCTTGTTGGGATTCTAGCAAAGTAAGCTATAGTGTTGGAAATATAACGCCCTGGTAAAATGCGAAAGCAAGTGATACAGAATAAAAAAAAAGGCTGCTTGTAATGTCATTCTGCCAAACGCGTTAAATGCGGTAGTTTCATACGGTGGGTGATGTAAGTTCGGGAGTAACTAGGGTAAGGTGAACCTTATTATTTTAGTGCCTGGGGTGGGTAGAGCTATAATGTCTGAAGCGCGTCTCCGACTGGTGTACTTAGCGTCCTATCCCGCCCATACATCAGAAGTGGTTCCGAAGTGGCAACAAAAGACGTCAAAGAAGCCAAAGTGTACATGCTGTTGCATGTCACGATCCTGGCGTTTGGTGGTAGAAATGTTGGCGAAAAGGACGAGCGAACGCGAGTGTCGATGTCGTCGCACGTCCCAGGCGTCCAAACTTCCGGCTGCTGTAGCGTCCGTGAATCGTCACAGTGGAGGGCGACATGCAGCAGAACAGGCGTCGGCCACTCCCGCCGCAGCTGTTGGGCACGGCCATCGCGACTGAGAGCATGACACTTCCGTGACGTCATCAGTCGAAAATCGAGGAATCACCTCTTTTGACGGGGTAAACACAGCAGTCGCAGACGTGTTCCAGGCACCACAGCAGTGCTCTTACTTCAGGTGGTGCCTAGGGCAATGCTTTGTCAAAAAACAGATTACCTCGCACCATTGTCTTTTCGTGGCGCTGGAGCGCTTCTTTCAGCACCACCCGGGTTCAAAGCTTTTGCGCTGAATTTTTACGGCACCAAATGAGCAGCACCACGCGCTTTTCTTCTCTTCCCACTCCTCGTTCAGCACGCTATTCCTGCAACACCTGCTTCTGTTTCTCGTTCTCGTCTACGGAACTACCTGGACGGAGCTACTCCGGATGGGTAGCTCCGTCATTAGCCCTCTCGGGTTCCACGTCGGAAACCGGGGTTGAATACCCGGCACCCATTGCCGACTTTTTTAGAGTGCAGCTTTTAGACGCCCTGTCCGGCTTGAGAGTCGTCGCCGTCGCCGTCGGCATAATTGCGCGTTGCATTATGGAACGTTTCCCATAGTGGCGTCACACGTGACGTCACGAGAGTAAAACTTTCCCAACAAATTTGCGGGAAATCTTTCCGCTAAATTTATCAGGACGTTTCCCACAATGAAGTCACACATGACGTCACACGTGAATTATCACGTCACGTGTCAACACGTGATGCGTCCGTGACGTCGCACGTGAATTTTCGCGTCACGTGTCACACGTCAATTTATCGAGAAAATATCCTGCTAAATTTAGTGACACTTTTCCCCCTTAATTTAGCGGAAAATTTCCCCGCTAAATTTAGCGGTGAAAATGTTACCGCTACATTTCACAAGACATTTTCCCACTAAATTTAGCGGAAAATATTCCTCGCTAAAATTAGCGGAAATATTTTCCTTCCAAGTTAAGCGGAAACTTTTCCCGCCGAATTTAGCGGAAACATTTTACCTTCGTGACGTCACGTGTGATGTCACGTCATCCCTCCCTTCCTCCTCCTCGCATTTAGCGAAACATTTTCCCGCGATATTTAACGGAAAACTTTCTCCACTGTAATAGCGGGAAATTTCAGCGAAAATTTACCGCTAAATGGGAGGGGGAGGGAGGGGAGGGTACGGAGGCAAAGGAAGGGCATACCGTCCCCGCCGTTTCCACCCCTCATCCTCTCCAACATCTGTGCTCTAAAACGGCATAACAAAAGATGGCTTACGTCTTTCAATTTGTTTTAAAGATTTTTAGCTGTCACGTATTGCACGACCTACAAGATGTACTTACGTGGCTTCTAGGTTCAGTGAGCTCTAAAAAAACTACCGCATAGGACAAGAAACGTCTGATAGTCCAGTTACACAAGCCTCCTTAATCTCAGTCAGTGTAGCTGAGTTCTGACTTTACTGCAGTTAATCATGTTAATCAGGCCCGTGCGATTAGGATAAAGTTGGCAGTTACCGCTAACCACACTTAAAGCATAACTGCGGATTAGGATGCCAGTCGAACACGCTTAACCGCAATCAAGTCTGAGTTTGTGACACTAATCTGCGTTTAGGGGGCCCATGTAACTAGGGTGAGGCGAAACAGCATTCCTTAGTGTTGGATGCAGTTGACAAAGATGACTGATCACAAAGGATATTTCAGTCATTTGCTGCTCTTGGGGTCAAATAAACTGAAAAACATTTATTACGTGAAGAAAAAGTAGTTATTTTGAGCTGTTGCCTTCTTCTGGTGGACTATTGTGAGGTGGAAGCAATTAGCCGCGAGAGGTGTAACTTAAAGTTCTCATTTGGCGCTAGGGTTTGGTTTCGGTTAAATATTTTAACCCGATTATTCGTCGCTTCTTAATGGCTTCTTTTATTCTTTATTTAGACCAGAAGTTTGGGAGGCTGTAGCAAAAGGCGACAAACGCCACCTGACAAGGCTCCAGTCTCCGTTACAGCGCTGCAGCAGGCCAACAATAGACGTGATTACAGATATGCAACGAATGTCGCACTTATAATATTGGCTTAATGTTAAACTAAAAAATAAAAATATAGGTTAATCGGTTTTGTTCATTCTAACGCGTAATTATCTGAAAAAAGGCAAACTTATTTTTGTTTTGCCTTTGAAGATTATTAGACAAACGGCGCAATGTAGAATTCCGAATTTGAAATCAACTTTGGTGTGTATTATTACTCAGCCGCAAAAGCAAAGAGGTTCGTTGATATGCTTCGTCAATACCGAACTCCTTTCGATCGTTCACAATAGTCTGTGTTGCACTAGACCGGACATTTGCACGGCGTTGAAGTGGCTGGAACACGTCTAGCCTATACTTGTTTGGAGTTACAAATCTGGCCTCTACATCTTAAGCAAGTAAGCAGGCGAGCTGGTTAGGGATAGACATAGTAACCATTGAGTGAGGGGACAAAAAAAAAGGACGGAAAGACGATACTCCGCACAAAATTTATCTTTCAGAACACCTCCCTTATATAGGCGGCCCACAAACCCACAAGAAGACACAAGCTGCCCGAGGTCTCACACCCGTGGCATGGCACAGAACCAAGTAAAAAAGAACAAAGCCCACAGCGACTGACAAGAAGAACGCTAGTCTGTAGGGACACAGGGGAGCGCCGAAAACCCAGGCACTCTCTAAAGGCAAGCCACCAACATTAAGGATCCAAAAATGGGTGTGGTTGGAGTGCTTATATTGCTGGTTCCTTTGTGTTGGTGGCATGCCTTTATAAAGAGCACATGGAGTTTTCGGCGCTTCCTAGTGTCCCTACAAACTACCCTGGTTCCCTGTTGTCAGTCGCCAGAGCGTTTGTTCTCTCATTCTTGGCTCTTACCTGCAACGGGTGTGGGATTCTGGGAGCGTTTGTCTTCTTTGGGTTTGTGGGCCTATTTAAGGAGGGGTTCTGAAAAAAATAAATCTTTAGCTGTGTTCGGAGTTCCGTGTCAGTCCATCCCCCTTTTTTGTGTCCCTCAATCTAGGGTTACTACGGCTCTACAATTTTCTTTACGTGAAAATTTCCCTTAAAGTTTGCCTTCATACAAACGTGCGTGTTCATGTCTGCGTGTTGAAAGCGTTGAATTTTGATGTTTCTCGTTCGTCAAAATAAAACCTATTAACTGGGTAAATAAATTATTGCGATTAAAGCATTCATTGATTACTTTGTATGTTAATCTTTCAAGCTCCCAGCCATATTTGGCACCATCAGTTTAGCAAACGAGAATTACTTTTTTGAGTTTATAGCGGTAAATAATGTTAGTGTTAATAAAGAGAATCCCAAATATTAGCACCTTGATTTAACGTTAATTAGTTTTAAAAAGGAAACACACAGAATGTGCACAATGTTAATGCCCCTCTGAAAGAGAACAACTATTGAAGCGCGCTAGGTATTGCAGAATTAGTGTTTTTTGTTCCGGTACAATGATTATAAATTCATAGGTAAAAGGATTATCAATATTCAGATTATCTGCGATTTCTTCGGGTTGTCTTTAGATATTTGCGTAGCTGGAACATTACTGTTTCGGTTTTGCAGCGTTTTAGCAAGATACACTAAGCAATTTTGAAGATTTAATAAAACTACATTCTGCATTTAGGTATTTCGTGGTAACTTTGGTCAATCAAGATATCGTCATGCTAAAACGAAAAAAACCAGAGCCGGTTTTTACTAAATTAGATGTTATCTACGTTCACTAACGATCGACGCTGAAAACCGGAGCAGGTATTGAATAAATCAGGCGTAATCTACGTTTAAAAAAAATACGCTGAAAACGTAAATGTATTTTTTTCTTATGTAATATGTATGCTTGAGAGCTTTGTTCCTAATGTTTTGAGAGCTTCCTGCGGTTTTTGTTGAGAGAGGAGCGGGTACTGTGAAGATGTTGTGTAATGCTTTTTGTCCCTCCTCTTTCTTCTTGTATATAAATAAACTTTAAATATTTTGGTACTGTAATGGAAACAATTCCAAAAGTATTCTTAAATCATATGTTGATGCACCAATCATATTCTAAGATGCTTTGTGTGTGAACGTCTTGCTTGGCAGACGAGGTCAGAGCGCTCAGCGCACCGCTAGAGCGCAGTGCACGAAGAATAGACAAAAGACAACGGCGAGGTTTTCGACTAGGATCATATGTAGGAAACTGTGGAATTCGCAAAGTATTTACATAGCGTCTTTGCTTGGTAGTATTTTGATCTGATTTTCCTTTTGTTACCACATGTTTCATTTCCTGAATTCTTGGGCGTAAAAAGTACCCTTTCAGTCTTCGTTAGGAATCGTCAATTTCTATCTTAAACACTTGGGATAAGAAAAACAAATTTGATGGCTGCATTTGAAGTAAAACCAACATACGAATTAATGTATCTAACTTAATAATTGGAAGTTTTCTTTTATGCCAGATGCTTCAAGAGAAAAGACCGTGCAGCAGGATCTCTAATAGTCCTCCTCACCGACGGCGAGGAAAATGAAGGACCACCATTTTCTTGATCAAATGCTGCCGAACTTGACCGCGTCTAATGTTGCTGTGGACACAATGGCGTTGGGATCTTCTGCAGATAAGCGGTTAGAAATGTTAAGCGCTCTGACTGGTGGAACGAGCTATTTTTTTGAAGACCTTAGGGGCGAAATGGTACCCGACATGAATGTTGCTTTTGTGCATTCCAGTGGCTTTACAAAAGGATGAGAGTCTACAGGAGCCATCACGGTGAGTAAAATGGTTAATGTTGGTTTAAGTGGATAAATCATTTTAGAAAAAAATTAAAGAAATATAAATAAAAGAAATGCGTTCCTGGGTCCAGACAAATATCTCCTAAATTATATCAATGAGATTTTTTAAGGGTGTTTCTACCATGCTTTCGACTCTACCATTTGATAGTGGTTATTCATATTGAAACGCGATACCTACTAAATTATAAATATAATTTTTACTGTTTTATTATTGGGTTATGGAATTGACTATTTGCTATTCGTTAATCATTTGCCGACGAGATAATCTGAGGAAGTGAGAACCCGTTTTTTTCTTATTCATGAGGTCACCTACAAACCAATAGCAATGCTATAAAAAGTCCAAAGAAATATCGAGCTTGGCCTGTTCTAGCTTATTTTTTTAAATTCAGTACTAAGGGAATCGATACAATAAAAATCTAGTAAGGTTGAAGGCGAGCTGGTGAATATTAAACATGTTGATTTAACCTGAAATTCTGGAACAAGAGAAACATCAGAATGAAGAACGAGACAGAAAAAACATGTGGTAGATACACAAAGGACTGCTTATGTGTAGGAATGCGAAAGCATTCCTAAACGCAGCGCTGTTGCTACAAGCAGCATGCTACCCGTCTTCCTTGTTCACGGCCATCCGGCAGCATCACTGCCCTCTGCGCAGGCGCGGCGAAGCCACCGGCTTCAGGACAGCGCTCCGTGAAGACGAATCTATATTGCTGTGCTTTTCTTTGTGTTTTTATTTCCGAGGCGCGTCCCCTTTGACATTGAGCGGCCCCGCCGGCTTCCGTCACCAAGCATCTGATATGGAGTGTCGCAGCCAATAAATATTTAGGTGCCAATTCACTGCTACAAAAACGCCCAGCCAATGAGAATTTAGTTGCCGTTTGTCACCGACTTCGCTCCATGAGACAGTTAATGCTTTCGCGCTAAAACTTGGAACTCTTAGCTTTGCCTTTAAGAGGGGTGGTACCGAGCAATACGTAGCC
>JAZHYW010017792.1:0-34666 GCA_037355805.1 Ixodes ricinus
TTGTTATCTACAGCCTATCCTTATAAATTAAATAAATTAATTATTTCAAAATCGCTTGTCATTGTCTCAGTCCAGGTTTCATGAAAGATGGTAGAAGAGAGCTTGTGCATTGGATTACTGCTTCGGGTAGGAAATATTTAAAGTGGCTAACCGGGTTTGCAAATAAAAAAAAAAGTAGCATTTAACACGTCAGCGATATTATGCAGTGAAGAATTTCGATGAAAGCCGTCTGCGTTATTCGGCTACGGCCAGCAAGCGGGATTGTAATCTGCCGTGCTTCAGACTCTCGTTCCATAACGCGCTGCGTCCACCCCTTTGATAACGGAATGGTTTGGTCCCAATAGCCCGGCTCCCAGAACGCGGCAACGCTTCGACGCGCCGCATGCGGGATTTTCGCTGCTCCGGTCGGTGTTCGGCCGGGGGAGCCCCCACAGGCGGTCGGCGACTACGTTAGAAGGATGTGAACATTTGTTTCTACATACAGTATTATGTTTTCTCAATTAACCCAGAATTTAGAAAGAAGAGCCCCTGAAGCCAAGTTTGTTGCCAAACAGTCACTAGAAAAGAAGCAAAGTGGGTTAATTAGTTAGCTAATTAACTAAAAAGGCTTCATTAAGCTTTAGAGCGCAGCTCTTGGGCGCCCGTTTCCGGCCCGGCAGCGTCGCCGTCGCCGTCAGCGTAACCGCCCGAGGTCGCGTGACCCCCAGGTCATGTGGCCCCCCAGACACGTACTCCCCGAGGTCACGTGACCCCCCCTCGAGGTCACGTGACCCCCAGGTCGCGTGACCCCTGGTCACGTGACCCCCGAGGTCATGATGATGACGATGACGATGCGGATGCCGATGGCGTCATCAGTGACGCCACTGATGACGCTCACCGGCATCCGCATCGTCATCGTCATCGTCGCTGATGACGCCATCTGCGGACGTGTGGCTAATGACGCTCATCGGCATCCCTCGTCATCGGCATCGCTGGCCATCAGTGACGCCATGTGACCCCCCCCCCCCCCCCCCCCCCGAGGCCACATGACCCCCCCCCCCCCCCCCCCCCCCCCCGAGGTCACTTCACCCCCCGTACCCTTCCCTCCTCCTCCTCAAGAGCTGCGCTCTAATTCGCGTTACAGAGAGTTGTAAACGGCTTTCCTGCTTTTTTAAGCTCTTATTTCTTGGGCCATAGCAGTCCATTTAGAGAAATAATGTGGGAACTCAATATGGTCTAACTATGCCATAAAATAGTGATTAAAAAATCTGGTGCACGCACGGACAGGGCGAGAAACGTCACCCTTGTACGGCGGCGTCAAAACCGAAACTGAAGCGGACAAAGAGCACCAGTGATGTCAATGCCTCTAGCCTCCTGCCCGGCTCCGTAAGGAAAAGCCGTGTCGCGATGTTGCCGCTCTATATATCTACGCGGGTGGAAGTGTTGCAGGCTACCCGATAGATAGGCGCCAGCGTGTTCTCTTGTTGATGTGGTTACTTAAAGAGCTGCCGGGTTGTCACGCTCAAACGCCAATGTTTGAGACCAACGCTTTACTCGTGGCAGATGATCTGAAGTTTCGCCCATATTTCAGCCTGTCGCCTCTTTGGTAGCTATCATACCTTTTGATGGGTATGCGGGCTTCTTGTGCAGCATTGAGGGAGCCTCAGGCACTAATAACTGAAAGCACTTCTACACTGTCATGTGTCACTTGACCTTCTGAAGGGCCGACGCAGCGTGTGGGACGGCGCGCCCGCGGGCGCTTACTGATTGGCTGGAACTGCTCGTGGCTGCCTGCTGCGTGCTTCGCGTTTAAACGGCAAGCACCATTAGCTACAAGCACCTTTAATTCCAGCGCCTTCCAGCCTTTGTAACAGTTCTGTCGGGCCTGGCCCTGAGTGGACGTGAGGCTCCCAAGCGTGTGCCAGAGTATAATGTGCTTGTGGCTTGGGGTTTGGTCAGATCCTACGAGCTGCTTTGGGGAGGTCCGGAGGATGGCGGTTCGGTCGTGTGACGCTCGAAGCCGCGGAAGATGCTCACGTGGTGTGGACAGCCCCGGATGGCACGTGCCAGGAGACCACGGGTAACCGCCAGCAGGATGTGTCTCTGTCTTGTCGGTCCTTACTGCTTATGAAGGCTCGCAGTATGTAAATAAGGAATGCCGTTTTTTCAAATGTTCTCCTGTGTGGGATTTCTGTTTTTGCAACTTGGTGGGAGCAGTGATATTTTAACACAGCAGGACTCATGCTTTAGAGCTCCCCTTTACTCTGGTCCGTGTGTTAGGCATAGTCTGTGGTTGATCCCGGTTGTGTCTCGCAGGTTGCCAAGCACAGGCACCACTAATTGATGGCCTGTGGTAGATATTTTATTTGCCACACCAATGCATGGCTCCTGAACTCATGTCGCTGCACCATGCTGCCGCTGCTGTCGGCACGGTGCATGTCTGAACCTCGCTTCATGCAAAACAGGTTTCTGCACGTGCACTGTGCTCCAACACCCTAATGAGAGGCAGACACGGGCTTGTTTTGTAGACATTGCTTTGGAGTATGATGCAAGGTGTTGTTTCTTATTGCACCTGTTGGCATGCGATCGTAGATTTGGACGCTCTCTGGACTCCCGTTATTCTGTGGATTAGAGAAGAAACAGCAATGAATGGTCAAAATATACGACGCTTGCCAGTAAGACTGCAGGCTGCTCTCTTGTGAGGAACTATCCCTCACTGGAAGACAAACCCCTCAACTCCTCGTAACCCATTGCTTCCCCCACATTGACACCATCAATTAGTGAGTCTTGAAATGGCATTTAATATGAGCCGAATGAGGCTCTATTCTTTTTGTAACTGTACTCGTATGGTGCTCAGAAACACCAAATTATCTCAAACTTGTAACTTATTATATGCTGTTCAAGGTCTGCTAACTCGTTTAAAGCTGCGTTTATATTATATTTTTCTAACATATCGGTATTATGTTTGTGGAAAGGATGAGGATTTTGTTCCGGGTTTACTACGGTTTAGAGAATGCCATTTCATCGAAGGCTACCAGCTTTGTAGAGAATGACGTACGTTTTATCGAAGCGCGGTTTAGAGAAAGCAGAGCCTCAGTTTAGAGAAACGCCGCTTATCGGCAAGGGACGCTTTTGTTAAAAGCAGGCTGCCCTACTTCGCGTGCACATTGAAAGTGTACATGTTAAAGGATACTTCTAACGAAATTTCAAAATGTTCTGCCGTGTTCAAAAATAGGTTGAATATGATCCACAATATCCGTGTACGACAATCGCCCGCTTGTATGTTGAGCTTCCACGGCTGTGTTTTTCGTTTTCAGCAGGCCCACGCTGGCAAGCCGAGAAGGCCCAGCGAAGACCACGTGACATCCAGCGCATCGTGACGAGGGTCGCCTCGGACGGTGCAGCTACGGGCAAGGCTGACGCCGAGAGGATGGCCTAGGTCGTTCCAGCCAACTGTGGCGCCGCTGCTTTTGTACGCACTTTTGAGTGACGGGTTACATCTTCTATAATCTTGTAGGGGACAATAGCAACTCTCTACACATTAATAAAGGCATTCTAGCGAGTTCCTCCTTCCCCTTCTCTCGTCGGCCGAGGCGAGACACTCGCCGTCACTAGGTGTCAAGGTTCCTAGACGGGCATACAAGGAAGGCAACATCCACCAGGTGCTCTTTGCTAATCGTTGACCCGTTTTGTACCATTTTCGGTGTCTTTAACAAGATATTGGTATGTTCGATGTGATACTGCTCCTTTGAACACGTGTAGACCAAAAAATGAGCGCCGAAATTTCGTTGTAGTAAGCCACGCTCCCCGTTGCGTTCCAGCGCTTCTGCAGTGTGCGGCGGGTTTGTTTGCGCGTTTAACCACCCATTTACCTGTTACGCTGCTTTTTCCGCGGCGGCCGAATTCGCTAAAAGGAGGCTCATCGCCATTTTCTTTAAACTGGCTCCTTTATAAAGGCATTCGATAAACCGGGGTCGGTAAAACGGCGTTCGCTAAAACGAGCTTCTCTTAAACCGTATGCCTCCAGATTTCCATACGACCCCACGCACCATAATGACAGATTGTCTAGATCCTGCTATAACAGGCTATCTCCGATCTTTAAAAATAATTTCCAGAGAAATTAACTGTCAGACAATCTAAAGTGGTAATTATACGTACTAGAACCAGAGTTGGCCCCAGCGCGTTTTTCTGCGGTACACTTGATTCGACTTGATATGCTTGCCAGGTGCTAAACGGTAACTGTAATTTTTCTCTTTGAAATATAGCAATCTGTCGATATGATACAACTTTCTAAAGGCTGCTGAAGCACATCTAACTTCCAAACAATGCTGCAGTAAGTTGTCGGCGTTGTCGGGATCTGGTGGTGGAACTTCAGTGGAAGTTTTGGCTACATGGGGAGCATGACATCGGCCGCACGTGAAGCACGGGGGAGACATCCAAGCAACGTTTCGTTCATCCAAAGAAGGCAGAGTCCTCTGTTGCCAAGCGGTGTAACGAGCGTGCAGAATTCGCTAGGTATGGTTTTCCTGAGATTGTTTAAGCGGTGTCATAAAATAGAAATAGAACCGAAATTCATGATCACCCCCTTTGAAACACCAATTAGACTGAAACCATCACTGAAACCATCACTAGACGCGGCACCGCGGGCCTCCTTGGTCCGGGCTGTTGCCTTTCTGCTGTGCCGCGGCTCTCCTGAGCAAATAAAGATTATTATTATTATTATTAAAAAAAAAACTGAAACTATAAAATGCGCCTAATTGCTTTTTTTTCCTCCTGTTTTTTGGCAATTATTGTAACAAAAAAAATAACTGACGGTAAATGATTAGACTAGAAGCTCCACTGATACGTGGAAAGACAGTAAAGCTGAGAATTTCTAAAAGCGCTTAATTCGTCCAAATACCAAAAATACGGCTGAGTAGTCAAGTGGGTATCGCCATCGCATCGGTAAAACATGGCGTCGCGCTTGTAGCAGCGTGCGGAGTGTCAACAGGACCAGAGACTTCTTTGCGGCTTTTACCGTTTATCGTGTATTGTGGTATTTCTGCGTTCCTCATTGAACTTCAAGGACACCAGTTGCATTCAAATGGCTGAGTTTGTTCAAAAGAACATCGAAAACTTCATCCCGGAGTTGGAGCAGATGCAACGGATCGGTCTCTTCACGAGAGATCAAATACGGTATGCCCGAGTTTCGCAGCTCAAGTTTGCTCGCGTTTAAGTTTAGATCCATCAACATGATCCTAACGATAGTGGCACATGACTACGTTATGCTTATAAATAAATACACCTGCAGTTAATTATTCAGATGACTGCTTCAAGAATCAAATGTTTGTCACAAGCTGTTGACTGCTAGAGTTCAGGTTTGCCCCACGTATGCTCAGATGATCGTTACATGTGCAACAAAATAAAATTGATTGGTGGAAAAATTACCGGATTTAAGGGGAACAGGAAAAAAAATTGATCGAAATAAGCACTACCAAGACTATCGGATGCGGCGAAAAGCTGATCTGCTTATTGGCATAGGCGAAGAAAAGCTCACCTAGCACGAATTTGAGAACAGGTTCAATCGCATCGCTTTACAGACGACATAGGGATGCAACGTTCACGTAAACATATTCTTTTATCGTTACATTTTGATCTTGATGTGGCATCAGTCCAAAGCATGTATTCTGTTGGCCGCCGGCACGATATCACCTGCAGAAGTATGCTGGCAGTCACGTGAATACTGAATATGCTGTACTAACGAGGGGACAACTGCCGGCAATTGTTCCTACTGGGCTGTTATGCTGGCTGCCGGCAAAATATCTGCATCTTTTCTTTTATTTGTGTGGGAGGGAGGTGAGCTTGCACACGTCGAGATCTCAAACAACACACAACTAGCATAGTTTAAACCATGAGATTTGAAGCATTAGGGGTTCCTCAAGCTTTGTTCACTCGCATCTATGGAGGAAACAGTGAGTTTTTGTCCACCTCTGTCAAAGAGAAGGTGGGCTTATCTCTGGACCTGTGGACATGAGGCAAATCAATGAATGCTCCGAAACTCCGGTGTAGTTTTTGTCAGATACAGTGCCTGAAATTGCCAAAATTCTTATGAGAATCCAGTGAATGCTTTGTCCTTGTGTCAAAGTTCTAGCCCAATATTCCTTGATAATCAAGCTAATGCTTTCTCCCATGGCAAAGTCCTATCTCAGTAATTGGCATTTGTGGCTTTCTGTGTACCAGCTATACGGAACATTTCCGTCCCCAACCTAAACTACCTTAATATTTTATAAGGTTATTAAGGTTCATACAAGGAGTGCACAACGGGAAAAAGAATGAACACCCTCAGCTAATTAACTCAATAATTTAATATTCAGCATGTTTAGCTCAGGATTGAACTATTCAGCTAAACGTAAATTTGACTTATCTGTCATGTCACACAAACAAGCAAGGTCTGTGTGTAATCATATTACCTGGTCTTGCAGAGAAATCTTAAGAAGAAGAAAACGATTCGAGTACCGTCTCCGTCGCATGAAGAAGTCGAAGGAAGATTTTCTGAAGTACATCCAGGTGGGTGGTGCCATTCTGTGCAGGTGTGCTACAATTAGGAATGCCATAAACCTCTTGCAGTTTGAGTTTGAAATGGTTAGAAGATTTAAAGGTTCTTAAAGGTTTCAGCTCAATGCCTCATGCTTTTCAGAAGTGTGGGTGGGTATGTCGTGAATTTCTAGAGGGCTGAGTCTTACGGGCACTTTGCACACAAGTCTTGGGAATGTCGAGTGAACCTCCGAGCACAGAATTGTCATTTCCAAGAAATCATGTGGTGCATGAGTTGTGTACACTATATACATTGCCATCAAAAGCAAACAAACTGCAAATTTCAAGAAGATTTTTAGAAAGCTTTTAGATTTTCTAACAAGGTTTGACTTGGTTAGAGAATTGGAAGGTTTGTTCGAACCAGTGAACTTGGCGGGCTTGAAATTTTGATTAATAATAAGGTTGCAGCATTTCTTGCTACAACAGCTTTTGTGCTTTGGTTTCTTGCAGTATGAGCTGAATTTGTATGACCTGCTTCAGAAGCGAAGAACGGTAAGCCTTGATCAATAGAGCAGTTTGTTGCTACAATTTCTGATTGCTAATACGTTATGTGCAACATTTTGCAGAGGTTGGGGATAACTGAGAAGAGGAATGACATTGATTTGCTGATAGCAAAGAGAGTGAACAGGCTTTTCAAGGCAGGTGATTTTTATAGCAATGTCAAAGCATTTAGCATTCAGAAGTTGCTCCTCCATGAGATTAGTCATAGCTTTAACATTTAATGTTGGTTTCATTTACCTGCTCCAACATAGAAAGCAGTGCTGATGTTCAAGAGCGACTCAAAGCTATGGCTGTCTCACATTGAGTTCTGCACACGATATGGTGAGTTCCTATACGGGTTTTCTCCTACCCTTTCTTTGATCTTTGCACAAGAAAAGGAACTGGTGCAATAGCATAGCTTGGTAAAGTTCAAAGGGATACTTCAACGAAATTTGAAATATACCTGTCGTGTTCAGAAATGGATGAATATGATCCACAATATCCGTAAATGACAATCGCACGTTTGTATTTTGAGCCTGATGGCTGTATTTTTTTGTTATAAACAGCCCACTCTGGCAAGCACTCGGAGAGCAGCCAGCGGAGAGCACGTGATATCCGCCGCAATCGTTACGTAGATTGTCTCGGGACGAGCAAAGCTGCGGGAGGCTGACATCGAGAAGATGTCTTAGCCTTTTCAGCCACCTAAGCGGCCAAAGCACCACCACAACTAACCCCAAAGCTGCTTTTGTTTGAATTTTGAGTGCTGGGTTAATCTTCTATAATCTTGTAGAGGGACAATAGGCGATGTCTGGGACACACAAAGAGAGTCTCGGGGAGAGGGGAGTTCCTCCTTCCCCTCTCCTCTCGTGGTGGCTAGAGGCGAGACGAGTTATCGTCACTACCTGTCAAGGTTCCTAGACGGGCATTTTAAAGGAGTTGTTAGTGACATCCACCAGGTGCTCTTTGCTAATCGTTTAATTTGTTTTAAAATTCCTTTTTGTGTCTTTTTCAACAAGAGATTGGTGTGTCTGATGTGATACTGCTCCCTTGAACACGAATAGACCAAGAAATAAGCGTTGAAATTTCGTTGTAGCATCCTTTCTTCCACTGTAGTAGCTTTTGCTTTATAAGCTTGTTTCTGAAGTATGGGGCCAAATGCAAATGGCTTCTACCAACAGTGAAGGAATGTGACCCTAAGCATTCATTGGATGTTCATAGGGAATGCTATGGAAACCTTGAACCACGGAACGGCAGCCAGAAAATATGTGGAGAAGTAAATGCACTGTTCGCATTGATAGATTCTAGCTTATAATTAACAACTAATTTGTTTGTAGCTGAGCCCTTTTAAGCCAGTAATTGATTCAGCTCCAAAGTAATTTATTCATCAACTGCAATTTTAAAATTTTAGGAAGTGGGAACAAGCACATAAGCACAAGCACACCACTGCTTATGTGGACCATTGCACAATATACCACTTGGATTGACTAATAAAATTCTTACTGGTCAAAGTATAATTTTTATGCATCCAGAGTTAGCTCTAAATTCTGTTTGACATTTGGCCTCAAGTAGGTGGATTCTATGCACGGTTGTCACAGTGATGTATGCACCTTGTAGGGTTGGGAGCACGCCGTCAGCTCGCTGTACACACGGATGCTCCAACTGCACAGCAAAAGGCCAGGTAACAATTAACACTTTCATCACCTCCACATCATGGTCAACTCAGATGTACCTTAAGTTTTGCCTTCGAAGCGTTAATTTTAAGGAGCAATATTGCTTCCTGTGGCTTTCTTAAGGGCTTGAAATGTACCCAATGCATTCCAGAGATCTGGGTGGCTGCTGCCAAGTGGCAGCTGGAACAGAACAACTCTCCTGAGATGGCACGCAAGCTTCTTCAGAGGGGACTGCTCTTCAACGAAAACTCCCAGCTCCTGTGGCATGAGGTTCACCTTCTTTCTCCCTGCCCCTTTTTTCTGGTCTTTCTACTTATGTGAAACACACTTACCATAATAGGTAGCTTGTTTTTTTGGTTGCCTACTCTTGAAATGCCAGCTGTTTTTCTTTTTTCTTTCAGTTAACGTTTTTTAAAGTTATATTTTTGGGAAGTTTGAAATTTGTAGAGCACTTCAAAACTCCCAATTTCTACAATCCTTGATTTATTTTTCAAAACATGGTAGTAATGTTTGTTGAATATAATAATAAGCATACATCCTTGTCAAAATTAGCAGCTGCCTTAAAAGCATACTACCTGCATATTCTAAATTTTGAACAGCTGCCCATCCATAAAAAATATAGTAAGAGTGCAGGCGAGCTGGTGAATATTAACCATGTTTAATTAATCTTGAGGGCACAAGAGAAACATCAAAATGTAGAAGGAACGAAAAATAGGCAGGACGACATCGTCTTTTCTATTTTATGTTCCTTCTACGTTCTGATGTTTCACTTCTACCCCTGTCTCAGGTTAATTCAACGTGCCCATCCATGCTTGTTCACATATTTGCTGGTTAGTAGGTATAAGTTTGAAGTTCCTTTCATCAACTGGTATTCACTTTCACAATTGCACGCTTGTTCATTTTCACCACAATGTATTTACACCTGGCATTTGCACAAAAGTGAAACAATATGTGAAGCCTGTCCCATTTTGCAAGGACAAATGTTTGCCTGTTGATAGATTCAAATGCATAGTACATACTTTGTTTGTAAAAAGCTGGTTCATAAATGCTCAGTACAGTCTGTATTCTGCACCTGTTCAAACCAACATTTGTTCTTTTTTGCTTTTCATCCTTTCAGTACTTCCGAATGGAGCTGATCTACACAGATAAGGTATGTACCATATTTATTTTGACATTGATAGTGTTTTGAAATACTGCAACTACTTCTGGACTCTCATCAACTTCATTTGAAACTTCCAGATGAGGAAAAGAAGGGATGTGCTCGGAGTGGAGAAGGTGTGTTTTTTATACATTCTTTATAAGCACTCCATTGTGTCCCTAGTGCAAGCTGCCTTAGAATTCATATATAATCATGATTGTTTTACATGTATTGCACTTTAGCTATGATGTTTCATGTTCATCATCCATGTTATGGATCTCTCTGCTATCTATCTCCTCAGAAAGGGGTAACATTTAATGTTAATCTAAGAACTACATTTCCATCAGTCATCTGCATAATCCTGACAAACAGAAGTGAAAGTATAGCCGGTAAGGCTGAATTTTCTTGCCTTTGAAGGAGGAAGCTGCTGCAACGGATGCCGTGCTACTGCAGCAAAGATCCCATCTCTCGTATACAAAGCTGCCACCAAGGCTATTCCAGGTAAGATTTTGCGACTAAAAGTGACTACGGAAGGCGAATACATTATATTCATCACTTTCCTCACTCCCATGGCACACATAATGGCTACAGTGCAGTTAGTTTGTTGAATGTCTAATCAATTGGTGAGACAGTCATCTGTTTGGATTAGAACTCCATTATAATATTGTCTGAGACACCTCTGGTAATTAACTGCAAGATGCGGCAGTTTGTATGCATGTAGTAATCTACGCATTACTGCTATAGCGTTGCTGGGAATACACATTTGTCTATAGCTGTTCTAAAATTGTACACTGGACTGTTTGCTTAGGCATGTTTCTCTATGTCTAAATGGCTCAAAAAAGACTGGCAGTGTACAGAATAGAAGTTTGTTTTTGCTTTTATTTTTTTTTGGCACTGTTTCTTTTAAAATGCATATTGCACAATAACTAGCATTCTTTCATGTTTAGATTTATTAGAAATTTTGGTGTTAATGCATAGATTTCTTTTCATCTCATTGCTACACCTGTATCTCCTTCATTTTCTTTCTCAGGTGTGACCTTCGCCCTGTCATTCCTGCCACTCTGTTCACCTTTTGAGTTTGCGGCACCCTTGGAGGACGAGATCTACAGAGAGTGAGCTTTTCCTACATGTGTTCCTAGTGCATGCTGTTTGAAAGGCTCCACAGGGAGAAACCATTACTCTTATTAAAACATGGCGGCTTCCCGTGTCTCAGGGTCCAAGAGCAGTATTCGGAAAAAGAGGAGACATGGGACGCCCTTGCACGTAGGCATCTGTCCAGGCGACGGAGGAAAGAAGCCGCTGCCAAAGATGACGGTATGTCTGGGCTATCAAATGAATGAAGATTTGAAACTTTTGGTTCCTCTGTGTTGGGGTTAAACTATGGTTGGCATCAATTATTTTGTGCTATGTTGCCGAGGCTAGTGCAACTTCCAAAGTGCTGCAGCCTTGTACTGTTGCGAGAACATGTGGCTTAGTCTTCCCTTTCATTTGCACTTGCTCACGTGCAAAGAAAATGTGGTGGAGCACTGTGGAAGCTATGCTAGCCTTAAAGAGGATACTTCAACGAAATTTGAAATATATACCCGTCGTGTTCAGAAATAGGTTCAATATCATCCACAAGATCCGTAAGTGACTATTGCACGTTTGTATTTTGAGCCTGATGGCTGTATTTTTCGTTATAAACGGCTCACTCGAAAAGCGCTCGGAGAGCAGCCAGCGGAGAGCACGTCACATCCGCCGCAATCGTGACATACTTTGTCTCGGGACCTTACGTCCGGGCGCAGTGGACGCCGCGAGCTATCCCAGCCAATCCCGCTTTGTGGACGTAGCCCGTGATATGCTTTCTGCGCGTCGCTGTGCCCCTTCTCTAAGGTCACGTGACATTCACACGGCCTTGAATAGGCCCCTATGGCTTGTAGCATCCGCTAAAAGCAGCCAAAGCACACCAGCGATCGGACCACCCCAAGTAACCCCAGAGCTGCCTTTGTGCGAATTTCGAGTGACGGATTAATCTTCTACAATCTTGTAGAGGGACAATAGCGACTTCTGGGACACACAAAAGAGAGTCTCGGGGAGAGGGAGTTCTCTCCTTCCCCTCTCGTCTCGTCGTGGCCAGATACGAGACAGTTATCGTCACTACCTGTCAAGGTTCCTAGACGGGCATTACAAACGAGGCTTTAGCGACATCCACCAGGTGCTCTTTGCTAATCGTTTAGTTTGTTTCAAAAATTCCTTTTCCTGTCTTTTTCAACAAGAGATTGGTGTGTCTGATGTGATAATGCTCCCTTGAACACGAATAGACCAAGAAATAAAGCATCGAAATTTCATTGTAGTACCCTTAGCAACGTAATGCAAAATAATTTAGACGCTTGATATAGCCTATAGCAGGGGTGGCCAAGCTGCTGGCTCATGAGCACGATGCAGCCTTTGCTTGGTGAAGTGCGGCTCGTGGCCCACCCTGCGCCCCACCTCCCCGTCTCCCCTCCCGGTCACACTGGACACTTTCCCAAAAAGAAAAACGGAAGCTATTTTAATGTCGAAAGACTAGGTTGCGCTTTGGTATAGTCTTGATGCTACTGCTATTCTTTGCCGCCACTGGACTTTTAACTCCTAGATTGAAAGTAGTTCGAGTTTCGTTTATTGCCTCAAACCACGAACTCCCCCCCCGCTGCTCGTGGAAGTTTCGTGGTTTTGTTTGCGGCTCTTAGGCCGGGTCATCCTGACACCCACTGGCCTATAGGATGGCTTCATAGGTTAAACATCCTTCCTACTTTGTGACCAAAGTGGATTCTTGCCTGTTCTTTTTAAAAAGATTTTACTATTTTGAATTTTGAATTTTTTTGATAGCGTGTAGTCTTAAGGGGAACACGATTATGGTTTCAACTTTTCTTTTAAATGCGAAGGTGAAACTAGATATTAGGGATGCAAAGGAAGCATGTGAGAACACTATTTGGTTCTCTGGTGTTGCTACAAAACATGCCACTTGTGTGTGGCATGGGGTAAAGTAGAAATCGTCACTTTTAATCCGTTTGGTTGCTTGGTCACAGATTCGGCACCTTGCTAAATGCAACACACGTTTTTGTTTGTGTAGAAAATGCAGATCGGCCAAAGAAATCCATCGTCGAGGCCCGTTCTGTTTTTGAATGCGCCGTCTCAGTGCTGCCTACAGGTAACCATTTTTGTCTGGTTTCTTTGCTTTACACTTCTGGTAGTGTGCTTCAACTCATGGTTGTCTGTTGCAGAAAAAATGTGGAAGCTGTATATTCAGTTCTACCTGGAGCTCCTTGAGAAGTCGCATTCTCAGAAGAATGCAGAGAAGGTACTGAAAATGTTGCCTCCTCTTTCGTGTGCTAGCGATGCTTTTCTTTGTGTTTTTTTAGATTAAGAATTTGTGCATCACTTCCTTTTATCTTAGAGATTGCTTCGGGTGCTGGACATCATGAAGAGAGCCTCCGATGAAAACCAACTCACCCTTGAGCATCACTTGGAGTGGGTGAGTGTTTGTCATTGTCTTATTTCATCCCTTGTATGGGCAGTTCATTCTGCTCAACCAATGGCTACTCTTTGCCCGCTTTTTCTTCGTCTTGGTGCCTCTAGGGTATGCTTCCTTTGAATAAAGCTGGAAGACACACCAGTGACAAAAAATTGGGTTGTGGGGATCGGTGGCCGAGTGGAGCTAAGCGCGCACCCAGCTCGACGCGCGTGGAGCGAAAGCTCGCGCTGCAGAACCCAGGGATCCTGGGTTCGAGGCCCCACCCCTGCCCGTTTCGATCTGGATGAGCATCGTACCGGCGTGCGGTCGTGTATCACTACTGCGTGGTGCACGTTAAAGACCCCAGGCTAGCTGGTTTGTACTGCACTGGCTAAATTGCTCATCTACAGCGAGTGACTGCGTCGCAACTTTAAATGGCTGACCAACTACACGCTGTATAAATATCCCCACAACCCAATTTTTTTGACAGCTTATCCTCCTCTTAAAAATAAAAGAATACATTCTGTGGATACTACATTCCCTGCCAGTTTCTTTGCACATTCATCTGTGCATGTAACATGGAGATTCCGTTCCAGCACACCCCATATGCATTATAGGAATTAGTACACATTTTCGTGAACAATTCAAGTGAATTAGCAGCCTCGCAAAATGTTGCCAGGGCCAAAGGCTCGGCATCGAGGAGCAGGTGGACCAGCTGTACGAATGCGAGCAGACAACGGTTCTCGTGGGCTCAGTCAGCCGGGCTGCGTATTGTCCCTGTGTTGTCCATAGGCCATAGGTTCTCAAACTGGGATCCTAAGAACCGGGGCTTCCCAGAGTACCCTGACGTGGCTTCCTCAGGCTCCCAAATTTTCTCGACCATCTCTACCCCTATGTAAAGCATTTTTGAGCCGTGAGTTTTGACTGACGTCCGAGGAACCCATCCCACCAGTCTCGGCATTATGCGGTAAAGTGGTAGAGACGCCTGTAGGCCATATAAACAGTAATGCCCCTAATAATAAGTGCTTGGCTCACAGTTGTGCGCCGGTAGATGGCTCATATCTTCCGAAGTGTCACTTAACAAGGAACACTGTTTACCTAGAAGCAGGGACGGTCAAGGAAATTTGGGGAACCTCTGAAAGTGCTCTGGGGAACAGCTATGTTCCTAGGAATCGAGTTTGAGAACTCCTGCCATAGGCAAAGGCACAGGAAGCTAAAGGTCTGTGGTTCAGAGCCAAGGGCATTCTCCACTAAAGTGCTGGCTGGTTGGCGCAGGTGAAACTGCTGCAGAACTGCGGCGAGGCCGACGCGGCTGCCACGTGCGCCGAGGCTGCCGTGGAGAAGTGGGACCGGTCTACTGAGGCGTGGCTGCTGCTGCTGGAAATGCAAGTCCTGCAATCGCCGAGACCGACGCCGTGAGAGCCACCTTGGAGAGGGCCCTCAAGCACATTCCGAAAGAGGTGCGTCGCACTGCTGCTCCTCGGGTAGTTTCCTGAACGCCGTAGAAGAGGGGTGTTTATTGTATCCTCGTTAGAGACACCATGGGGCACCTATGGTCGGTAACAGGTTAATAACCCGGTGGAAGCTCCATCTAGCGCAGGCTCGTTGCCTTCCGCCGGGCTTTGGCTGCACATATGCCATCATGTTATCAAATTCAGAAACCTTGTGTTTGACGTGGAATGTCTATTGGGTTCTTAAAGGGGCACTAAAGTCATTTCTGAAAAATGTTGTTTTTGATTTTAAATTGTTTAAAAGGTGTTAATTTCCAGCATATACCAAGTCCTATATTACAAAACTGCCTATTCATCTCAGGGCAAGAAAAAAACATGTGGACTTCTTTTTTTCTTGCAGACTACATTGTGTGGACCAATCAAAGCCCTACAATACGCTCGGATTCCGAAGTATTTTTATTATAACTCGTCTCGAAGGAGTCTTATCCGAATGTGTACACATTCGGATAAGACTCTCTTTTTCACTGCTGGCAAAGCCATCACTTGCAACTCGCCGACAGGCGCCCTTCGTCGACCACTTCACTCGAAGAAAATTCTTCCCAGAAAGGGCATGTCGCGATCTTTGAACACGCTTTAACGAGCAAATAAGCTACGCACGATTGTGGTGGTTTCGGGTTTGTTGGGATGCTTGGGGCGTCTAGATTGAGTTGTCACCACAAAGGACGATCTCAGAATCGACCTCAGTGCCCCTTTAACTTTTGACCGACCGTAGCTTAAAAATTAGGGTCCCTCGTTTTCTGATAAAACCCGATATTCCCCGATGTCTACACCCCGTACATGTTTCTTCGAAAATCGGGTCGAAGCCCGATTTTTTCTTGAGTTTGGAAATTGAATTTCACCATTTTTCAAATTACTCTGCTCCGAAAAATTTTTCTAGGAAACAAAGGGGTGGTAGGAACATGTGCGCTAGCTCCAGATCTCGGAAACAAACCTAGATTTTCTTGGTTTCGATGAACTGGAGTTACATAGATTGAGCCTCAAAATGTTGCTTTTATGTCTATTGGGAAGTATCTTTTGCCCTCCTCTTTCTATTTCAACCAGGACAAAAATAAAAAATAAAGTTATAAAAAATTACTCTTAAAACTTTGCTAAAAAAACCAGATCTTTTTCTTTTTTTGCGAACTGAAGTGATATTGTTGTGCATTGGAAATGTATGCGTAAGCTCTCAATTGAGGTATGTCCGAAGACCGAACAGGAATAGGGTGGAGACAGAGATGCTGCACAAGCAGAAGATTATGTAAGCAGTGAGGATTATGAAAAATCGAAAAGCCCAAAAGAGCTTTTAGATCATGTTTCAATGCTGTCTTGTGTACTTTAATAAATTAAATGTAAAAAAAAAAAAAAAACATTCCATTAATGAAAACTGATTAATGCTCTTTATTATTATTTTTACCTATATATTTCTAAGTATAACCTCAAATACTTTAATTCCAGGTTGAGTTCTTGAAAAACCCCATTTCTCCCCGATTACCAGCTTGGAACAAAGCACCAAATTTTTAACCCCTGATTTTTGAAAAATATAAAACCCGAAAATTAAGAACCCTATTCATAATGAATCTGCAGTTGACATTTCTGTAAAACACCTTGTGGTTGTCAGCAGCATATGCAAATGATGTATTTCGTTTTGATTTCACATAGTAATAGCCCCCAAAAATTGCAACGACACTGGGTGTCTGGAAACAAGTGAAAGCCAGTGTTTTGTGATGAGAGAAACTTGCGTGCAAAAGTACAGTTTGCTCTATTTTTGGAAAGGGGCATGTACTTTGGTTGTGTTGGCAAGAGTGTATCCTGTCTTTGAGTTGGGTGAGAGGTCATGGGTACTCATGTAACAGGAAACAAAGTTATAGCATTAGTACTGTAGGGTTGTGGGAATATTCTAGCTTTCGAATGCTAGTTTAAAATAATAAGCTATTCGATATTCGCTTCGAGGTAAACTGGGATACAACCTGCACTCATAATTTGTGATTCTTGTTTTTAAATTTGAAATTTATGAAAGGATATTTGCATGTTGCAAGATTTATAAATCCCCTCAATTAAGTTTAGCCATGAAACCTCTACATGTCTAATTTCATGTCATATCCGTCATTTGCTTGTCATCGCTATGTTGGCATTAGACTATTTGTTTCAAATTCACCTGAAACCCAAAATACACTATTCGCACATGACTAACTGGCATTGCCGACATGTTATTTGCATTGCCTGGTTCAGCTATGAAGGTCTAACTGGCCGTATTGATTACCTGTGTGATTTTATTTTTTCAGTGTCTGATGGTGACATCAAGTTAGTATGAGAAGTTGGGTTATCTGAAATTCAGTGTAAATGTCAGTATCAAAACATATCGGTAGTTATCGGCAGTTTGGCAGACTTCTGACGTCAGAAAAGAACAATCTTGTTTTTCTCTCAGAGCCAGATTCAAACTGTTTTATACAGTGCTTATTCTGAATTGGCCGTTCATTTGGGGAAGGCAGTGTAATAGTACCTAATTTTTAAAGGGAAGGCTACCATATTACTTAATACAAGCCTCATGGTGTTCATGCTTGGCTTGTTCCACCTGCATAGCAGATGGTGGAGTGAGGGATGAGCTACCACTCTTCAACGAATAGACCAACAGATGAAGAAGCAGGCACAGTCTGATTTTGGGGTTCTGATGTTATGCTACTGCTTTGCCTAGGTTGGCAGACAGTGGTGTCTGTCCCAGCACCATATGCACTTTTTGACAGTAGCCATAGCAAGGTTTTCAGAATGCCTCTCTTCCGATTGGTCATAGCTCGCTCCATAGGTGGTGGAGTGAGCATCGAGGGCATCTTGCAGGATGACTGTTCAGTTGGACGAATCCTACTCCAGATTCTTGCGAGTGAAGCAGAATGTATCTATCATCAGAAGAGTTAACCTATATATGACCGTGGTTCTCAACCATTGATGTTTCGTGGACCCCTTGTGGATCGGCGGAGATGATGGAGGACCCCATTCGTGGTGAGGGGAAGGGAAAGGGATAGGTTAATTATGATGATGATTTAATAAATGGATATAGCTAAGGACTCGTGTGGAGTAGACTTCTGTCATTGACATACATATGAGAAAACTCACCCAAAAATTGGAATAATCTTTTATTGTGCCGGGCTTGATTGATGAGGAGGGCTTTGCGGACCCCTACAATGCCTTTGCAGGCCCCAAAGGGTCCTCGGACGCCCATTTGAGAACCACTGCTTTATGGCATAGCCGCTATCTTCGTTTTTATTTCCGTTGCTTCATGGTATGCTTAGCTTGCTCTGGCTGGCGAATGGTGGTGGACGCTATGTCTAAACAAATAAGTAAAACTGAAATAGAAAGCAGTTCTTTCCTAGAATATATTTCCCTGGTAATTTGAGTTTCATTTGCTTTCTGTGCATGCTGTGCGACTCATTTCTTTCTTTTCGCTTTCATTTGGATGCACGAAATTGGCCTTAGGTGCATCGAATTAACTACATTCTGTTCCACACAGGCATCATTGATTGCTGTGTGTAGCATTTGTGACAAAAATGTTGGAAAGTTTGCAAGAGTTATTTGCTTTTAAGGTATTTTACCAATCTTTGTTCCTTGCAGGAGTCTCTTCCAATCTGGCAGCTTGGACTCACGTGGATGTCGGCAGCCTGTCCCACCAAGACCATTGAATTTTTGGAGGTACCTATGTCTTCTTCCTTGCTGTGTGGTCAGCCCTACACTTAGCTCGCCACACTTAAAGTGTAGTGCCCTTATTTGCAAGCTCATTCTCAGCTCTGCTATGGCAAGGGCTGTCAAAACATGTCCTATCCTGAGCCTCGCTTATGCATTCTTTTCGTAGAACAATGCTCCACGCACCTGGCTTGACACGCTGCTGTTGCATGTTTATTTTTCAGGGAGGGCTCTACTTCCCACCAGCTGTTTGCATTTACATTAAGGAGAAACTTCTCGAACTCAACTGCCTCTACCATGGCTACAAGGCAGCCAGAAAGTTCTACAAAAGGTGGGTCAAGCTCTAATTTTCCACTGTGCAGCTGCTTCTGCCTCGCTTCTCAAACTGCAGAGTATGAAACTGCTAAACCCAACCCAAGCCTTGTTGGCCAACAAATTTGTGGTGTGGCATGGCCGATCATGTTGATTGTTTACAATATTCCATGTGCAGAGAAACGTTTGGAAGACACTGGGGAATATGTTTTTGCTTTTAAATTAAAAGGGCAAGCTAGGCGAAAGATCAAAATATCAGTAATATTTTTTTATAAAACCCTGAAAAGCATTTTTTTTTTAGTAGACTTGGTGTCAGGAATTATTTCTCGCAGGCATGAGTAAAATGCATGCACTTATTTTGTTTGCAGTACCACGGTACCACTAGCCATTGGTAAAATGGTGTGCCAATTTTCCTTACCTTTATTTTTTAGTAAATTTGCCCCATTATCTTTGGGGCTGTAAGCTAGCTGTTGAAAGGTAAGACTGGGCGTGTTTGTAAGATTTCAAATTAAATACTAAAGAGGACAGGAAAGGCGGATGGATGTTCATCTTTCTTGTGCTTTTTACTTTTCCTTACCTAGTTGGTAGTGTTGAAATCTTCGAAATAAAGAAAGCAATGAACACAACTATTTTGCCTAAATTATTGAGGCATATCTAAGATCAAAGCTTTGCAAAATCTCAGTAGTAAAAACTCTAGAAATATTTTAAGGCTTTTAGGGAAATTTTAAGGTATCAAGCGTTTTTATCCAGGTAGAGAAAGTCGTAGAAGAAACAGCTTAACCCTTTCAAACGCTATGTACACAAATGTGTATGTCTTAAACCCTCACTTTGTTTTACAAATATATTGTATATAGAATCATTTCAACAATTTTAGCAGGATTCTATGCTTTATGTCTGGCAACCAAAATTTGTGAAGAAAATTGGGGTGAGAATTTTTAAAACTGGAAAAATGTTTTTCGTGATAAAAATGGAGAGCAACATTTGAAAGTGTTAAGAATTGCTCAACCACTCATGTTTATCTACAACTTGCAAGATTTGAGATGAAATCACCCTTATACAAAGGTCTTCTTTTCTTTCTTCTTTTTTACAGTAAAGAGAATTTTAAGAAATATTTGCTCAAGGTGAAGTTCTCTGCCAAGTAAATGTGGCTATCTTGTGTTACCAGAATCTCTTTCTCTTAGAATGAGACATTTTCCTGCTGTTGCTTGCAGGATGCTTCTGCTGAAGCCGCTGTCACTTGGGTTCTTCCAAGCAATGGTCAACATTGAGAATGCTTATGTAAGTATATGTAGATACCTCTTTTTCTGCTTGTCTCCTTGGGCTCGTTTTAACTGTTCGATAATGCGTCTTTCATTATATCAGGCCACTCCGTCGGCGCACCGACTGAGGGGATACTTTGAAGACGCCACCCTGGAATTTGGCCAGAGTTGTACTGGTAAGCCGAAGAAGAGACCTTAAAACTAGCCACCATCCTGTCGGAGCACTAGAAACATAAGCATCAAAGTCATGACGAGCGGATTGGTCATATGATGCACACATTTAGGTAGAGAACACTCATGTCTGTTCATTTGTTTATGGTTTCCTCCTACTATATGCGTGAAGCACCAGCATATTCTTACATCATAGAACTGAAGAGGTGATTTCGTTGCCACAGTCCCAGGTAGAATGCAGGGCAGCATAATAAAATCTGATTGTGACTTCTACTTTGATAAAGAAGATATGTAATCAATCCAATTCATTTATTGTTTCCTCAAGGCCCAAAGGCATCATAAAGGGGGAGAGTAGGAAAAAGATTGGACAATGTCAAAATACAAACTACAAGTTAGGCACAATCAACAAGAATAGTAATTATTAATGGCAGTTCTAAAAGCTCGGAGCCTGCGATGGTGGCAATCGTCCCGGGAAGGTGATTCCAGTCCTGGGACAGTGTAGCAGTAATCAAAAACACTATGATTACTACTAGCTAATAGTGCAGTAATTATAGATGCTATGATTACTGCTAATTCTGCAGTAACCAGACACTATGATCACTACTAATTCTGCGGTAATCATAGACTCAATGATCGCTGAGCGTATAGTTTTTTGTCGCTGTGTTTTTTCCTGTAGAGCTGTGGTTGAAGTACATCACTTTCGAGCTGAAACACGCCGAAGGAAAGCCAGAGTGTGCCGGTGTCCTCTACCAGCGAGCTGTCAAGGCCCTGAAGGACGAACTGGTGGACGAGTTCATCGCCAGGTACAGCCTGCTGGACCCTGGACAAGCTGAAATGGATGATTGAGACCTCTCGCTTTGTCAACAACCATCCCTGTGAATACGCTGGCGAATCAATACACTCATAAGCCTACTTCATGGTCGGTCTCATCGATAACAAATTGTTTTATGGCCAGAGGGGATCGCTGGGACGCGCCACTTTAGGTTTTTGGAAAGTGCCAAATTGCTGGCCGACTTTGCTCCCGGAATAGAAGAGGAGGGCAGGCTTTTATTTTATGGAGCGTGGGAAGTGCGGGCAAAGGACAGGGTTCTTGGAACCTTTCCTTTGCAAACTGCCAGACTACAATCTTCGTCTTGATCGTAGAATCTGTTCATAATAGGAATGGGAGCAACGTCATTCCCCAAATGGGTGATGATATTCCCCATTTTCAAATGGGGAACCAGAGCAAATTAATTAGCGTCTGCTGTCTAAAGATTGGTTCACACACTCGCAACTGCTTACGACCGTGTGCTTTGAAACCCCTTAAAACCTCTTGCTTTGAGAGAACACACTGATGCAGTCCACCGGGTAGTTGTGGAATGCTCGGAGTTTCCGTATATTTCCTGCTTTTTTTCTCGCATTATTATTTTTTTCTTGGCTTGGAAAACTTTTGCCAATGTTATGGACAACCATTTCTTATTGATAGTATACTATGTACATTGGATCCCGCAAATACCGCAAATTTTTCGCTGTCGTGAAATACAGTTCCAGAGTCTCGTCATGGATGCCTCCAGCGTGTCAGCGTATTTTCTCGTCGTAAGAGATTGCAAGAACTCGGTCGTAAGCAATTGCGAGTGTGTGAACGGATCTTGAAGCATTGGGGAGCTATTTGTTTCATAGTGTCAGGCTTAGATGGAGAATGTTGTCGGATTCTGTACAAATATGAGTCAAATGTGCTAATTCTGTACAGTTAGCCCGTCGGCTAATTGTAAGGAACAGGACTCCAAGGAGGTGTGAATGGACGGTGTTGTGCGAGGTGCTCAACGAGGTAGAGGGCCTTAGAGCGATAAACTGACAGCTGAAAGCGACCCCCAATTGGCCGCCGCCATGTTGCACATTTTTTACTACTAGACACCTGACCTTACAGTTTTACATCTAGATTTTAACAAAGTACTGTGCATAAATAATGGCTTATTGATCTTTAATAACAGTACCAACGAGATAAGTTACGTTTCGTTTGTTTTAAGTCGAAAATGTGCTTTTAATGACCAAAACTCTGGCAGCTTCGCAATGCCTCCGCTTGATGCCATCAGCCACGGTGCTGTGTTTTGAGTCTTTATCGGAGCTAGACACTGATCTCTGGGGCTAACAGTATTGAAAGAATAGTTTATCACGTTTTTTACAGCGATCGCAATACAAATCTCGGCTCATTTCTGCGTAAACGCCTCAGGATTTGGTACGGTCATGTGTCTAGCAGTCAAAATTGTACAACATGGCGGCGGCCAAGTGAGGGTCACATTTGCCTGGTGAATGGGATACCAGTTTATCGCTCTAAGCCCCTCTACCTCGTTGGAGGTGCTGTTTGTTCAACACAAGCACCTTGGAAAGAGTTCCCGCAGATTTGACTGACGGGCACTTGGCCCTCACCAAACAATTTGTGAGAAACCTTTCCTTTGCACTTCGTTGACTGTGTTTCTCCTTGTCAGAATTCTCAGTTCTAACAAACATTTTTGCTCAAATTGAGATTTCTGACGCTGTCAGTTTTATGAGCCTAGAACCCTCAGAGTATGTAGGTCAAGTTAAGGGGGTTAGGGCATGCCAAAAATAAAATAGGATAACTATACTGCTAGGACTCATTTTATGCTCCTATATTTTTGATAAATTTGTTTAGAAAATTATGCGATAGTTTCGTGGATAAATCGATTTGTATGCGGGATTCTCGGATCCACCCTATTCGAAAAGGCCGCCATGTTTGTTGGGTCGGTGATGTCGTTCGCCCAACGTGCGGCGTCCCCTTGCACGCACTTGCAGACTTGGCCCACTCGGCATTTGGTGCTTCAGTTTCCTCGCTTACCTTACACGTTTGGAACACGTGGTTTTACAACGACAACGTCTACAGCATCGCTCGCTTCGTCGTAGTCTCGACACTGATCGCAGCAGCGATGAGAGTGATTGTTATCGAGAGATCTTGGAAGCTGGTCGTTTTGACTTGGACCCGCCGGCGACCAGCGACGATGAGCGAGGTCGTCACGGACGAGCTCGTCGTCGTCCGCGATGACCTCACACACGTACATGCAGGGCAGTGTTGCGGAGTTGCCACCCTCGGGGGGGAGAGAGAGAGGAAAGTACGCTTTATTGTGGAAATGGAGTTTTCCATATCCCAGCCCTAGTCCGGGCCTATGCGGTCGGGGCAGTATCCGTCCCATCCAGCACATTGCGAATGTGGTGGACAAGGAGGGGCCACCACAGCCTCTGAAGTTCTGAAGGGGGAGAAGTCCATTCCTCCCAGCTGCTTGGTGTACGTTCAGGGGGTAGGTGAGTGAGAGATTGCTGTCGGCTTTGGTGAGATGCAATGCATTCCCAGAGTGTATGTTGGTTGGATGGGTATCCTCCGCAGTGAGGGCAGGAGGGGTAGCCTGGCATTTTGTGTATGTAGTGGATGTAGTTTTGGGTGAGGATGGAATTTGTCTGTGCTCTACGAATGAGGGTTGCTTCTTCTCTTGTGTGAGTTCGTGAGGGCGATGGGAGGAGGGTGGAGGCCTTGCGTCTTTCCTTTAGAATTTGTTGCCTGGCTTTGTGAAGTATTTTTCTTTCTTGTTTGGGGTCGTATTCCTGATCACAGGGCCAGGCGAGAGGGCTACCCGGATTTGGTTCGCGGGTAAGCTGATGTGCTTGTATGTTCCCTCTTGATGCCTGGTGTCCTGGGACCCATTGAATTCTAATTTGGAGTAGTGGGTACTTGTGCATGTGATGTTGCAGCCGGTTCTGTATTGATGTGGGAAGTCTATTCTTCAGAAAAGCCCTGCATGCGTCCTGGCTGTCTGTTCTTATGATAATTTTATCGTTGTTTTTGGTGAATTCGGTGATGGCAGTAGATATGGCTAGTAGTTCGGCGTGCCTTGGGGATGGGATGTCTTGATATCTTCGCGTTAAGGTTTCATCGATGTTCCATACGGCTATGAGGCCATGTCCTGCGTTGTAGCTTGCATCTGTATAGTATGTTTTGGTGGTAGTATCTTCTCCGTCCTTCTTCTCTAGGCGTTGGACTCTGTCGTTTCTTCTGTCTGCATTGCGTTTTGTATGCATGTTCTTGGGGATTGGGTCTACATGGATTCTAGGTATTTGTTCCCATGGGGGAGTTTCCAGTGGGATAGGAGGAAGGTTTGTTGTTTCATAGTTTAGTTTTGTTAGTATTCTTCTGCCTTGAAGCGATGTTTCTAGTCTTTGTTTTTGTCCTAGTTTGTGGATATCCACTCTGTCGTCTAATGAATTGAAGAGCCCCGCATCTTTTATTTTGTAGGTGGCTGTAAAGCGGGGTACGCCCAATGCTAGCTTAGAGGCTTTGCGCAGAGTTGTTTCGAGTTTTCTCTGTTGTGTCTTGGTGAGGTTGATATATGGTAAGTGGTACATGACTCTTGAGTATATTAGTGCTTCTATGACTTTCCTTAATTCATGCTCTTTCATACCTCTCTTCTGTCTTGTGATCCTGCGGATCATGCCAAGAATTTGTTCTATTTGTGCTATGAGTTTATTTAAGGTGATGTTGTGTTTACCGTCTTCTTGTAGATAGTATCCTAGCACTTTTATGTGTTTTTTTCTTGGTAATGGTTTGTTTTTTATTGTTAAGTTTATCATTTCTCTATATTCTGAGGTTCTATTTGCGGGGGATCGAATTATTACTACATATTCGGATTTCTCTGCAGAGCATGTAAGTCCGATGGAGGCCGCGTACTTTTGCACTGTGTCTATACCCCTTTGCATTGCTTCTTCTTGTTCTCCTGCAGATCCTTTAGTCGTCCAGAGGGTGATGTCGTCTGCGTATATGCTATGTTCGAGGTCATCTATGACGTTAAGCTGTTTCGGTAGGTTTTTCATTGCTATGTTGAAGAGGGATGGTGATAGAATGGATCCCTGGGGTGTCCCTCTGTCTATCGGGTGACTGTCTGAGGTGTAGTCGTCCAGTCTTATTTTAACTGTTCGGTCAGAGAGGAAATTTTTCACGTAGTTGTACATCTTGTGTCCGGGGTTTATTTCTTTTAGGTTCTTTAATATAGCCGCGTGTGATATTTGGTCGAACGCCTTGCTCATGTCGATTCCCGCGACTATTCTAAGTTTTACCGTACTCGGGTGATCGAGTATTTGTTGTTTGATCCTGATTATCATGTCTTGCGTGCTTACATGTTTTCTGAATCCTATCATTGTCTCCGATAGTGATTCTTGACTTTCTATGAGCCATTCTAGCCTCGTTAAAACCATTTTTTCCATTACCTTTCCCACACAGGATGTTAAGGAAATTGGTCGATAGTTGTCGATGGAGTTTGGTTGTTTCCCTGGTTTGGGGATTGGTATAATGATTGCCTCCTTCCACTGGGTTGGTAAGTTACCTTCGTCCCATACTCTGTTAATTTCTGTAAGTAGAAGTGTTATATATTCGTCTGGGAGATTTCGTAGCATTCCGTATGTTATGCCATCCTCTCCCGGGGCAGTATTTCGTTTGAATTCACTAAGTGCGCTTCTTAACTCCCCTTCACAGAATGGGCTGTTGATTCCTTCCGCGTCCTCAGTATTATATTCTGTTTCTGTGCCAGGGAAAGTTATTCTGTCCTTGTTAGGGTAGAATTTGTACAGTAATTTTTCTGCTATTTCTTTAGGTCCTGTTTGGTAATGGAGGCATAGTTTATTTGTAGTGTGTTTTGTTTTAGGTTGCCCTAATAAAGTTCGAAGGATTTGCCATACTCTCGGGGTGTGTAGCAGGCCGTTTAGTTGATCGCAAGTTTGGAGCCAATTTTCTTGTGCTAACTCATTTGCGTAATTGTATGCTTCCTCTGTGATTCTTTGGATGGCTTTCTTGAGACCTTTTCTGGATTTCTTCTTTTTCCAAATTTTAACAATCCTGTTACGCTTGTCCCATATGCTGAGAAGATGTGAGTCTACGTACGGCGCTTGTTCACTGTTTGCTATCCATTTAGTGTTATTTTTGTAGCTGGCCTGTATTTTATCTAGCCCCTGCGCCCACGTAAGGTCAGGATTATTTTCTACGGTTTCTTTAAGTTCTTTTCTTATTTCGTCCCACTTGGTGATTTTGCTTTTTGTTCCTGTTGGTGTTTTCTTACTTTTCCTGCGTGTTTTTATAGTAATGTTGATAATATAGTGATCACTACCTAAGTTTTCTAGCTGGTTTTCCCAATGGCACGTTGGCTTGCCTTTGTACCAGGTTAGGTCCGGGTTGGTGTCCCTTTGCACGCTATTGCCTGTCCTGGTGGGTATCGTGGTGTCATTCATGAGAGTTAATTGTCTGTTAGTCATGATGTTTTCGAGTTTTCTACCGTTAGGTGAAGAATAGCTGTAATTCCATCCTAGGTGTGCGCTGTTGAAGTCACCTGCAATTAGGATTGGATATTTATTGTTTTGTTGTATAAATCGATCTAGTTCTTTAGAATGTTTGAACTCTTTTTTCGGTGTCCAATATGCGTTTAGGATTATTATATCTGTTTCTATGGTTTGAATTTTAATTGCTACGTGCTCTTGTTCTTCAGAATTGAGGTGATTAGTGTCTATTTGTATAGCCGTAATGGATTTATGAGTGTATGTTATTGTCGTTCCTTGGGGGGAGCGGGGTTATCACGGTTCTTTCTTGGGAGGTTCCTTGTGATACTGGGTTGGGAGTGAAGGTCGTAGCCCGGTATGTTGAAGACTCCGTTACTTTCTTGTACCAGTATGATGTCTGGCTGTTCTTTTGATTGCTGTATGTAGTGTTTTAATAAATTGACCTTTTTACGCAAGCCACGGCTATTCCATTGCCAAATTAATATTTCGCCATTTGGGGAGTTTTGGTTCGGTTGTTTGATCTTATTCATGGTTCTTAGTTGTCTCAGTGCCCTGGTTGGTATCCTCTGTGATAACTACTTTGTATGGGCTACTTTCGACGTCAAGGTTCGGTGTTTGGGGTCTTTTTCTCAAAGAATTAAGTACGGATTCTAATTTAATGAGCGAGCTTTCAAGCTGCCTTTGTCCGATTTCGAGGTTGACAAATTGTTCAGCAAAAAGGGTATCTCTTTTCTGGAGTTCTTGTTGCATATTCTGTATGATTGTGTCCCTTTTTTGGAATTCCTTTTGAAAGAGTTCATTTCTCTGTTGTAGTTCCCTTTGAAGGGAGTCTAGCTTTCTAAGTATTTCCATTGTGGTTTCATTTTGTGTTGTGTTTGTTTCAGTCACGGGTTTGTCCAGGTTGATGCCTGCCTTCATTGCTCTTACGATGTTGATTTGTGACGGCGTTTCTTTAGCTGCGGATAGCACGACCGCATATTGTTTCTTAGGGTCCTCTGCGGGGGTTGACGAAAGCTGGATGTTGGATTCGTTTGCGGCTGGGGAAGGAGATGATTCACTCACCCTCCAGCTCCGTCTGTCCAAGGGGGGTGATGCCGTCGTCTTCTGTAGGGCCGGTGGGGTTTCCCTGAGGGGTTGCCGTGGCCTTTCGTTCTGGTCTTTCGCTTGTTTGTCTTGGTGGTCGTTGTTTTGTTCTTGTGGGTTTTTGCTCCTGCTTCTTGATCTTTCGGTGTCTCCTAGCATTGCGAAGCTGTTGCGTGTCGGAAGCTTGGGCCATTGGGTGCTTGAGGTGCTCCTGTCGTGGCTGTGCTGTGGTTTGCTTCGAGTGTCCTGTCTACTTCTTGGGTTTGTGACGTCTACTCGTGGAGGTATATTTGCTTGGCGCCAGCTTCGGATGCGCATTCCTTCTCTGCGGTTTCTGTCTGCCTCTTGGCGTACTGGACATTCTGGGTAGTCTGCCGGGTGTTCTCCGCGGCAGTTTTGGCATTGGATTTCACAGCTGTGTTCTGATATCCCGTTGGGGTCAGGTGGAAGTTTAGTTCCGCACTGTAAGCATATCTGGTAGTGTAGTTTATTTGGGCAGACATCTGCTCGGTGACCTATGGTGGCGCAGTTGTTGCAGAAGAGGCTCCTTGGGGTGTAGGGATAGGAGCCTCATGACTACTCTGCTGTAGAGAGCGAATCTAGGTAGGCGGGTTCCCTCCATGACGATAAGTACGGAGTGGGATGAGCCTATCCTCCGAGCTTCTATGACCTTGGTTCCTTGTATCTCAAGTTCGTGTTGAATTTCTTCGTCTGGGACGGACATTTGGATGCCATGTATAACACCTTTGACTGTGTTCTTTCCACTGGTTTTATAGGCGAAAATGGGGTGTTGTTTGTTGAGGACTAGTATTTGGCGTAGGTGGAGGAATTTCTCTGCTGCGGTCGTGCGGTACGTGTCTATCGCAATGAGGTTCGGAATGGCTCTCACTTTTACGTAGGTGTCCCTTTTTTCTGCCGTGGTGAGTGCCGCCGCTTGTAGCAAGGCTTCGTCCTATAGCATCAGGTGGTAATTTACTGAGGTCTGTGCCGTCTGTGAGTTTGATTATCACAGTTATATGTTCTTCGAGTCGTTGGTTTGGCGCACCTACGACTTTCCAGTCTTGTCCTGTGGCGATTTCTTCTGTGTCCATGCTTGTTGGAGGTGTCGGGGCGGGAGTAGCCAACATACCGCAGGGCGGTAGTCGATTCCTTGTTCTTACGCCGGGTGTTAGGCTTGTCTCTGTTCGGCCATGGGAGATGAGTAAAGGTCCGGTGTCCTTTGACACCGGGCTTGGTGGTGCCTTTACTCACTTGTCGTGCCTGGTGTCCTTGTGCTAATTTCTTTTCGTATGGCCTTTGCTCGCGGCGATTATATGTAGAGTTTGGGCAAAATTATTGGAGCTCGCTGTTCTGCCGTGCTGTCTGATCAACGCTTCTTCTCTTCTCCCACTCCGGGAGTTGGAATGATTTCATAATCATTCGGCATTTTCACGAACCCCGGAATGGAATGGGAATGGAATGTAGTGACAACGTTGAGGGGAATGGAATGGAATGGATTAGATGCCTTTTGGCGGGAATGGAATGGGCCCGAGTTCTCTTTTTTTCTTTTGTGTGTGTGTGTGTGTGTATGTATGTGTGTGCGCATGTGTGTATGTGTTTACGGTGGTTAGTTAATCCGAGCCAGTCAGCCAGTCAGTGCTCAGAAATAAAATGAGCGAAGAAACTGCTAGGCCGCGTGGAGCCTTAAAGGGCCCTGCAATCATAATTAAGCGTCTACCTTTTCGCGGTTTCCACATCTCTTGGGGTTCGGGCAAGCCAGCGGGCACAGGAGAAGTCACTAAATATCAGTGCTCATATTTCAACTGGACGGCGGAAACCTCCTCCACCAACGGGGGCGACGCCGCGGTGCCACGCGCGTGGCGTAATGTGACGTCTTAGGTCCTGGGCTTACTACTGGTCAGAGCCGCTAAAAGCTTCTTTTTAGTCGAAATACAAAATATAAGGGGTGCGAACCGTTTCAATTATTTATAAAAGTAGTTTTTGTTTCAGTATTTGAGATCAGAAAAGAAACAAATGCAGTTTATAAATGCGGAAACAAGAAATGATCCGTCGAGCATACCCGCCGCCAATCGGTGGAAAAGCTGGCGCCTGCTAGAAAAGAGTAGTGGGATCAGGCGCCGACACGGAAAGGTCCCGGATGTACGCGACGGCGCTGCGGCCAATAGAGACCGAAGGACCCGGCCGGCTCTGAGCGTTCCCAAGGCCGCCGGTGAGCAGCTTTGTCTTGCGGTTTAGCGTTTCGCGGTATCGGCAGCGCGAAGTGGCTCCATTCTGAACTGATCTGCCCGTGTCTGCTGTCGTTTGTGGCCAATGGAGTGTCATGCCGAATTTGTGTTTAATCGCGCAGCAAATGCAATGAGAGCCGCTCTACTGCCCGCTACATACAGCCTATCCAGAACACGCTTTAGTGGCGCCTCTCGCGCCAAGTCGACACGGAGTACGGCAGCCGTGAGCGCTCGCTCAGCTCACCACCTCGTCTAGTTCACGGCCACTCAAGCAGCCAAGGACGTCATGAAGGAGGTTATTTTTTGGCGATTTTTGCCAATTTTAATTTGCCTATAATCCTAAAATAAATCGAAATTCGAGAAAAAAGTGTCATTAAGTTACTACGTTCAGTGCGCTCAGGTTTGGTGCAAATATAAAAATTAGTAAAAAAGCCATTGCAGGGCCCCTTTAACAAACTTATACGCTGCAATACAAAAAAAAAAAACGTTAAAACGTAAACCAGAGCACAGAAGGGGAAAGGGTTGTGTGCGTGGGGGGGGGGGGGGTGAGCACGGTGGCGCCTTTCACGTGCGCGCAGGCGTACGGGCTTCACTGGCGTTACACGAGGAAAGCGAAACAAGAAACCAAGCATCAACAAAATAAACGAAGGATCAAGGCAAAGAAGAACGCTATGCACGGCTCCTCGTCGTCCTTCTCTTGTTTTTCAACGACATGGAGATCGCGCGCGCGCGACCTCCATGAACTCTCAGAGCTCTGATAACTCGCTGACTCGCTCGGCCGCCGAAAGATGATCGGTTATCAGGGATTTCCTAGACCCCCTAGTTTTCCTGGACACCCCCTCTGAACCTAAAAAAAAATTAAATTAGTTTCTTTTTAGGTTAAGTGAAACAACCACCTCTCAGGTGTATATATAGAAAGGGAAACATACATTACGGAATGAGCATTTGGTTAATAGACGTCTGTAATTTAGCTATTGGACTAAAAAAGAAACAGTTTTAGTTTTATCTAGCCTCGCATCGCCCTCGCCCCCCCCCCCCCCGAGCCATTGGGACACTCCCCTTGATTAGAATCTGGAAACCCTGTCGTTATTGGAGCGTTGTTTAGCAGGCGGCCAACCTGCTGCCTTCCATTGTTTGCGCGCACTCTTTGAAGTGCGAAATGTGGATTTGCTTCGGCGATTAAAACAAAAGCGAGATCACTTCTCGTTTTCTTGCGCTTTGCTCCGGCGCTTTTTTATACTGCACGTACGTGTAATTACGCCTTTTACTTGGTGTTTGTTCCGATGCTTTGTTTTCTGTGTTATATGTTTTACATTCCAGTGGGTTAGGGTTACGAGCAGCTCGTGGATTCCCGCTCGTTTCTTTGACTTTAGTCTCTGCATACTATGTTTCACCTTGCGATAGACCGCTGCGGACGCTACGAGCCACCCCAGGCAATCCAGCGCCGTGAGCGTGACAATACACGCACGGCGCCTTGCTGCGCCCTCAGGGTCACGCGACACGCTCAGAAGGCACTGAATCGGTTTCGATGGCTCTCGTGCTGTCTGTTGTGGTCCATCGTAAGCTGGAGTAGACTGTCGTCACCGCTCTTGCGTGAAAGCTCCTCGACCCTTTCCATGGGAGCGAAGGCGGAGAGGAAGTCGCCTTCTCTCCACCGTTCTCCTCGTTGAAGTGGAAAGAAAGTCGGAAGAGCTTCCACTCGTTCTTGACCTAAGACAGTTCCATTGCACTTTGTCAGAGGATGTGTTCCGCCGCTGTGCATGGACTCGCTTCCTGCAGCGTACTAGCCGTGTTGCTGTGCAGGATGAAGAATACAGTAATATAGCCTGATTTCCGCGCCACGCACGAACTCTATCATTAAGTGGTCTTATCAAACAAACGTCACGCCGCGTATGCGCCTGCACAAAAAAAAAAAGAGTGTATTTAAGTTTCGCTGTTTGTTGCGAGCCACGTGGTCGAAAGACCGATGTCTTAAACAAGCATCGACATATCAGGGGCTTTCTCGATGTTTTCAGTACAATGTAAACAAACACGTTGTGCCACCAGCGTGCTTAGTAAAATCGAGCGTTTTTTTAGGCCTTTAGCATTTTTTTCGCAATCGTCTATGCGCTTGATAATGTCGGCTTTATGCTGCTTGTACGCAGGCACCACAATGTGGCTGTCAAGTGCCAATTTTTACGTTTAGGAATAGACTTCTTCCCAAACTGACGCGCCCCATCGCGGCTAAACACCACGCAGTGCGCTCTGGGAACTAGTTGGCCCTCTGTTTCGGTTTCGAATGGGCAGCTTCATCTCATGGCGACCGAACGCGCTGCTTGCGTTTCCGATTATCTTACTCTTTACGAATGGCACTACGCACCTCATTCTCCGAGCGATACAAAACGAAGACCGGGGCACTTTCCTTGGTTCTTGAAACACCGGATATGTGCGTGCGTATGCAAAACGTAGTAGACGTGGCTTAGCCACCTCACCCCACTAGTGCATCGCTGAAAGGCTCATGTCAATAATCCCGTCTAGTACCTAGTGAACTACAACTGAAATTTGGTCACGCTGAGCCTTACACGCATTTCGTTTGCCAAACGTCCGCTTCTTGTTACTTCATTGGGCGAAAAGCAAAGCCGTATTCTAGCAGGAGCATCAAGTTGATGCCAGGCGTTGGCGCATAAACTTTTAAGGGACGCAATAAATTCGATCTCACTACTGCACAAAAGTTACTGTGATGTCTTCTCGTGTCATCATGTATCCCCACTCAAATTTTATGCTGATAGAAGATTAACTTTTCGCAAACGCTGAGATCGGCGAAGGCTACGACGGAGGCCCTAACAGCGCCCCCTACTCCTCGCTAAGCTTTTTGGACGAGCTTTTACTGACACCCAAGATCTGTGCCTGAACGGTGTGTCTGAAATTATCTCGGCAAACTCAGTCAGGAAGAAAGCAAACATACCAACAAATATTATGGCCATTATAGCAACCGTCGAAATGCGCTTTGAATAATTTCTGTTCGTTTGGCGCATTGCATGTATATATGGTTCGCGCACGTCCGGCGCACTTCCGGCGAACGGTGCGATATTCTTCACACAGAGTGCTCGACTTCTACTTTCCTAAAACGGTTTGTATACGCGAATGCGCTATATGATTGCAGGATAACTTCATGCACATACGCGATATTGAAAATTGGTGGTGAAGCGGGTGGGGACTTCACTTCGTGCAGTGCTGCGGGGCAGTACAGATAAGAGATGAGAAGTGTGTTCAAATGGAGCTCTTCAATTGTGCCTCCGAATTTTACCTCACGTACTCAGGCGCATTAAGAAACACAGTAATTGCAAAAAGTTATAATTCGTCTAGTGGACGCATCGAAACAAACAAACTTCCTGATCAACAACAGTAATGTAAAGGCGCGAGCTCGATGTATACATACTTATTCGTTGCTACAGCTTGTTGATTCGCATGCAAGCAAGATCCCCGAGCTTCGCGGCGATCGAGATTCCCAGCACTGGCTTGTCCACATGCCTCGAAAAGCTAACAGAAAGGCTGAAGTACAAAAGTACAACCAGCATATGTTAATTGACTAGCTGATACGTCTCGGGCTTGTGCTAAAGCTTCGAGGTCTGAACCATTTGGGTTGAGTTTGAATACCACAAATGACGCTCTCGGGACCAGAAAATATTAGATAACGGCCGTTAATAGTCCACTCTCTGTGTATAATTTCTTGTCTACGTGTCGATCGAAACCGAAACCATGCCACTCTCCTCCCTGGCCAACTAGTTCCCAGAGTGCACACGCGCGCCGTCGCTGCGTGTAGGGGCTTATGGAGTGTAGTCTATTGGAATGGAATGGGGTGCCCATTCGGCAGCACTGATGCAGGGCTGAAGATCAAAAGGCAAGGGGGCGAGAGCGCAGAAGCTAGCAGGACAGTGTGCGGTTGCAGCGTGGCAAGGCGAGCTTGGGAGACACAGGGGTTGCCTAAAATGAGGACACGGACTGAAGAAAATAGCTAACACAGTAAACTTGGAAGTCATCATCTCAGCTCTAACAAACTTCGCAGCTTGTGCAAGGAGTAAATACCCCACCAATTACAACTGTCGGCTGCAAAAAGTAGCATAAGAACACCTTTGTCCCTTGTATAAAAAAAAAAAAGGTGGTCATACGTGACTACCTTTGCGGTGGTAAAAAGTTGTCCCAAATATAACGACCCCAAGGGTAAAAATGACGAACGCACACGTCGTCAAAAAGCAGGTAGTGAAATTTGACCACCACCAAAAGCAACATGGCGGCCGGTTAGCGAGGCTCGAATTTCCCGGTAAGGCCTAACGAAGAGCACGGCTTTTCGGCCGAGTGAGAGAATAGAGCGCATACGCCTATTCGACGTGTTTTAAGCGCCTTCAGACACTCTAAACATCCGTCCCCAGACACCGGTACCGTACCTATATCCTGTAAGGACGGCAGTGTGTGTGCCGGAACAGAGCCGTTTATACTGAGAGAGTTTGGCCAATGGGCGGAGCTTGTTGCCCGCCAGAACTAGCGGATTTCGCGATAACACAAAATGGCGTTACTTCTTTCTCTTCTTTATTCCTGAGAAATCGCATAGAGTTCCTATGAGTCAGAGCCACAAAATGGCGGACGGAATTAGTCATCCCCGGTTGTCAGACTACGCTGCTGTGGTTGCCAGACTGTCAAAATATCCTTAAAAAGGCCAAACTCTCTCAGTATAAACGGCTCTGTGCCGGAATAGCCGCGATCGCCCCGACGGCATCTCTGCTAGATTGACTATTTTGCCACCGGCGATGAACGCTCAAAAGAAATCGTTACGAGGAATGGGGGCATACACTTACAAGC
>JAZHYW010017793.1:0-18935 GCA_037355805.1 Ixodes ricinus
AGGGTCAAAATGCCAGGTTACAAGCATCTAATTGGAGCATCTAAAGGAAATGCCAAGTTGAGGAAAGTAGAAAAGGCAAAAGGTTGACGCAGTATGTAATCATGTTGTATTACACCTGAGACTGCGGTGGATGAAATCGGAAGAACTTTCAGTAGAAGGAACAGACACAGACCAGACCAGTTAGCTGAGTTTGAGACGTTCTCTGTGTCTGTTCCTTCTACTGAAAGTTCTTCCGATTTCATCCACCGCAGTCTCAGGTGTAATACAACATGATTAGCTACCACCAGCTCGCCTGCACTCTCACCGTCTTTTCACGCAGTATGTAACCAGTTATTCCAAGACACTGAAACACTACCATTTTCATAAGCCTAAATATTGACCACGGGCGATAATACATCGATCAGGCCGAAGGGACTAGCGAACATTCTGTCCCGTCTACTCTATCCTGCCCACGCCATGATGCGCGTCTGCCCCGAACCATGCAACCAGCAACTCACCATTCCCACGGAGAGCAATCTCAAGAAGCCACTCCAACTGAATGCTCAGCAGTGTTCCCCAGGCCTGCACACAACTGTACCGGAGCCGGTTGCTGACCATGGAAGTGGGGTGTCTCAGGAACACTTGCATCACCTTCCAGCGAATCCGATTGGCGTCTAGAATTGTCTTCACAACCCTTCGACGTAGGACCCATCATTGTTGAAAGCGATCCAGCTCAGTGGCTTGCCGCTGTAGCCTGTACCCAACAAATTTTGAACGCAATGTATCGAGAAAGGACCGAAATACGTTCGAAATCGATCGGAACATTTTCCTATTTCCGGGAGACAAAACGCGAGCCATAAACGATGCCTTTCTCCTCAGCTTTTTGTAAGAAAGGCTGCTAATGGGGAGGTGTTTGAGCGGCGATTGCTCATGTACTCGCAATCGGAAAGGTCTGGGTTTTGTTTTATGTGCAAATTATTCGTGGTACCAAAGAGTGTCAGTTCTTTCGCAACTCACGGGTCTTGCGACTGAAAAAGGGCGGAAGAAAAAGCAAGAGCTCACGAAAACAGAGTAGACCACCGGAATGCTGTCGTTACGTGGCTAGCTCGCTCTACTGTTTGTGCCAGAATAGACAAAGAATCAGTTCTGCACTTTGTAACCCAAAGCGCTTACTGCGAAGAAGTACTGACGCGAGTCAGATATGAAGTTTTCGGATCACCTAGAAATGGTAATTTCTTAGGCATACTTGAAGTCATTGAGGAATTTGACTCTTCTGAGCGATCCCATTGCCCGCCATGGCAACAAGGGTAAGGGTCTCCCGTCGTATTTCTCTAAGTTCACTTGTGATTACTTCATTGACTTGATGGCACAGACCGTGCCAAAGCGAATTGTCGAGGAGGTGCAACGTGTCAAATACTAGTCTTTGACTGTTTATTCTACTCCCGACATTGCCCATGTTGACCAGCTGTCTGTTCTGCTTCGATATTGTTTAATGGGTATTGTTCATGAAAGGTTCATCGGATTTGTTCCGATTGAATCGCACACAGGTCAGTACCTGACTTCCACAGTACTTTCTCTCCATGGCGCGAACAGAATTTCAGTTAATAACTGCAGAGGTCAGTCTTATGACAATGCCAGCAACATGTCGGGGAAGTACAGGGTCTCTAAGCCCAGATAAAAAAGAAAAAAAAAACACTGACTGTTTATGTTTCTTGCTCGGGTCATTCTTTAAATCTAGTTGGACCTTGCAGTGCTGATTGCTGTGTAGAGGCAGTGAAGTTTTTCAGCCTAGCTCAGAAGCTGTACGTATTCTTTTCTGCCTCACCAAAGCGATGGAGATATTTCATAAACAGCTTTCCACAAGGACGAAAGCCCTCGGTTCTGGAAAGCCTGTTTGACACTAGATAGTGAAAACACGTCGATTCCTGCAAAGAAATGGAAGGTAATTTCAAATTAATCCAGAATTTTATGGGTAGCATGATGAACGACGAAGATGAAACCTGCGATTCTTGTATTGAAGCGCAGCCTCTTCTCAAGATGTTGCCTAAGCTTGAAACAGCATTAGTGGTAACACTGTGGAATGATATTCTGGAGCGGTTTGACAAAACCACTGTTGTACTTCAGAGACCTGGTTTAGACCTCTGAACAGCTGTTGACTTGTTGAACTCACTTGTCGGCTTCGTGAATTTTCTCCGGCCTAAATTTGAAGCTTTTGAATATAGGGCTAAGTCACTGAGCGTAGAGCAGTGTTAACAAGGTAAACAAACTCGAGATCCTCCACGCCAATTCACAATAGTGGACGTGGATGAAAAGACTCGCGACAGAAAGAGGTTCGAGATAGATACGTTTTACGTATTTCTTGATAATCTGAGCTCAGCACTGCGTACTCATAAAGCTGTGTACATCAACATCTGCCGAAAATTTCGCTTTCTAACGCTTCACAGACCACCTAAGCGACGAATAACTAATCAAGCAAGCTGATAGGCTAGCGTAGATTTACAAGGACGACCTTGAGGCGACCTTTTCAACTGAAGTCATTCAGTTCTCACACTATCTAAAGAGTGACACTTGCGAAGACGAAAGTGGTAGACGAATTTTGAAAATGTTGCAGGAGATAGTCATTGAAAGCGTTTTTTTTTTCATTATTTTCTATTGCTTTTAGATTATACCTGTGTATCCCCGTATCAAACTGCCAGAGCGAACGATCCTTTCAAAGCTGTCCCTGCTTAAAAATTGCCATCGCTCCACTCTCGGTGAGGTAAAGTTGAATTCTCTCGCCATCATGTCTATCGAAAAGAACCTATTCCGTGAGATATCTTTCGACGAAACAATATCTGAATTTTCAAGCTTGAAGAGTCGGAAGATTCCGCTTTAATCAAATTTCTGTTTGTATTCCTGTGCATTGTGAGTTGTTTCCATTTTGTTTGACTTTATTTGAGACGTCTGTGACGTACACTCACTCTTTATTCCCGCTTTTCCTCCATTATAAAAATGTCCCTACGTTTACTTTCCCACAGAACACTGAGAAAGTCAATGATTGCGACCTACGAGGTGAACTCGGTTAAGGATGGACCAAAAATATAAAAATGCAAAAATAAAGTCAGCCACAAGGCACTCTTAAGCATGTGAAACGTCATGCTCCATGTCATATCAAGGATTTTATTTTTATGTCTGCATATATTTTTGACCTCGTCATTCGCCGAGTTGTTCTCGGACACCGCAGGGATTGGCTCAGCTCTGCAGGAAAGCGAACACATTTTTAGGGTTGTACGAGATACAACACAAAGTGATACTTTTCCTTATAAGTTTTAATTCCTTTGCAATGCATAAAAACAAAAATATAGACATATAAGATTGCATTCTGTATGATACCGAATGTATATATTCGATAGTTAGACATTTCTTGGTAGATACTATTAAAAGATATCACGCTTACTTAGTACATTTCTAGGCAATGCGAAGCGTGAACGTTCTAATAAAGTATTTTTTTCTTTTCTGAAGCTTTTCATTTTTGGCCAACTATATCATAATCATCATTGTCGTCACCATCATTATAATCATCATCATCATCATCATCACCTCGAATTTCTGGGCCCTGGTAAGCCTTAGCCCAGGGCCCCGAAATTGCTTAATCCGGCCTTGACTTAGGTCATACTTAACTTAGGTTAGGGTGCCCGACGGGAATCCCAAACCTAGTTACGCATAAGTATGGTAAGCAGTTACTGCAAATTATATCCCACTTACAACTATAGTGTGACTGAAATAACCAGGCTCGATCTAAAATGGGCTTTAAAAGTCGGTGCCGGCACGTAGCAATCTAAACTTTTTGTCAAAGGAGCATTTCACAGGTAGGTTTTATTTGTTAAAATTACAAAGCGTAGCTTCCTTTCTAGTAAAAAAATAGGGCCACAAAACTTGCCAAGGTCAACGGCGGACGGCGATGCAACCGATCGAGTTGAGTGGCCGAGCGCATTTGGCGCACGTATTGATAGACGGCGCTACCTCCTTATCGAGACTCGCAACGACCGTGGTCTATTTAAATGAACGCAATATTTTATGTTATGCACCCTTGGTGCAAAAATAAATGCGTACAATAAAAACAAAGATTGAAGTAAAAAAACAAAAACTTTTAGCCTCTCTACTTTGGTGAAGAAGGAAGACCAGCGCAGCTCTAGAGTGGAAAGGCTGCCGCCATCTATGAGCGACGGCGGCAACCAGACTACCGGCTTGCCGCCGTCGCTCATAGATGGCGGTAGCTATCCTATCTTTGCTGGTGGACACGATCCTGGGGAAACTAGCCCTAAACAGCTCCACTGTAAAAATAATTAAGAAACCGCGGTTGCATAACGACGGCGCTCTTGCGGCCGACGTATTTCGTCCGCGTGTCGTCTGCTATTTTAATTAAACATGAGCTCTGGTCAGCTACACGCAACGTTACTAAAACACTCAGTTGGGAAACTCACTCTTTAAACCCAGACCGCAAGCGTCCACCGCGACCAAACTAAATACGATAACAGCGCCGCCCTTTGGCGACAAGTCAAAACATAAAAGTTAATTTTCTGCGAAATGGCGCCATCGGCCTTTGCGCGACTCGAACTGAGCTAGAGTCAGAGTACCGAAACTTCCAGGCTCAATGGTGCCAACATGGCGGCTCAGTTGCTTTTTTTTTTTACTATGGTCACCATGAGCGTTTAGAAAGCATGTTTTTGCGTAAAAACAAAAGGAAAAAGTTCTTTTTGTAGGAACTTTTATTAGCAATTGGTAGAGAATGACAGGAGCGTGATTTTGTCATAAAAATCTAGTTTTAAAGATTTTGCGGCAAAATTATTAGTGTCTTGATAGAACCGTTCCTCACCGGTGATTTCATGTAGCGCATCCCGACCCGGCTTCGTCCTAACTTCGGGGGTAATTCGCGTTGCGTCCGCTTGTGAGACGGGGGTTGGCCTCCCTGAAACCTAGAGCACTATATAACTCCTACGGAGCAGTGTAGCGCAATTCTTTGATCCGCGTGTTTTGCCGACAACATGGTCAACAGAGCAGCTCGGCGCGAGTCACGTGGTACTCAGGGTTCCAGGAGGACATGCACCACAGGACGTTTTTTTAGATCTCAGCCAGGACAAGGCAAGCGTCAGATCGAATTTCTCACTGGACCGATTCTTTAACGGGTGAAGGATCAGAAGATAAACGCATTTTGCTTAGCTTTGGGCAAGTGGAGAGGGCGAGTTCGATGCGAAGTAACAATCATACATATGTGTATGCATCCCACCCTCCAAATTCGGATCCTGAATATGGTGTATTTTCGAGGGGCAAAGATACTGAGGTAAATTAAAATCGATTCTCCAGCGTGTAGCTGAGTGATGTAAGTGCTAGTATATATTTCGGAGTGATAGAGTAAAAAACATCACTAAGCGCAAATACTGTGTCAGGGGCTTTTTAAATTAATCTGCTCGGAATAAAATTTTTAGGAGTTGTGACATCTAAAACTGTCTTGCCTCAATATTAAAAATGCACACACCCTTTTATACTCTTAAAAGATTCGTTTAAAGTATTGGTTTATGCTTCGGGGTGTTCAGTCACATATTATCATATGTATTTCTGTATATTGCCTCCCTGGGATATTTTACAGTTGATACTTTTAAGGTGATAGCTTTACGGAAGGCCAGGATTTCTGGACCCCACATCTTAGTTGCAACGACCGTCCCTACGTGGCGCCTCGATCGTGGCAAGGGCGAGCGAAGAGCACCCTTTCTTTCATCCTTTCATATTTTCCCCCTTACCACATGAGGAGACACAAAAAGAAGCACGGGGAAGAGGGGGGGGGGGACAAAGTGGTCTCCTACAAATAAAAAGAAGAAAAGCAATATTCTGTTTTCTTGGGGTCCAAGCTAATTTGAGCGAAATACTGCCTCACTGACCCCGCAGCCCACTGCTCTACGAAGGGACTTCGCGAATGAAACAACCAAAATAGGCTGCCCGGCCAGCGGAACGGCAAGAGCTAGAGTGCCTTCATGTGCAATCAAATCACAAACATTCTACAGCTTTGTTGAATTTACTGTAACATTAATTTAAGAAACCTCATCAAATTATATTTTTATTTATCAAATAGTGTGAATGGTTTTTCACCATCCTAGCAGGAGAGTCAAAACTATCAAAAGTTAGAGGCATGTTCACAGTCACACGGCAGTGAATTCCAATCGTCGACAGTTGTACATAAGTACTTACATGTGTTATTTTTAGGCATATATGATCTAACATTTTTTTGAGTGAGTTAACCATTCTGAGCTTTGGTGAGGTAGAAACATGAATAAGTGTTTTGTTTAAACCCAATTCATCGTCGTAGATCTTATAAAAGGATCCCGTTCCAGCAATTTTTCGTCTGGTCTCGAGTGATTCCAGTCTACACCTTTGTAACATCACAGCAACTGAAGAAAAGCGCCTAAAATGAGAAAAGGTAGATCCTGCACTCAATTGTTCGGTGCTTTCAACTTTATCTATATCTTTTTTAGATACATATCCTAGACAATTCACGCGTATTCGACGAAAAAATATTCGCCTGACACTCGTACTTTTAATTTTCAGCAAACGCATAGTCGACGGGTGATTGTGATTATAACCGGACCGATAAGTAATAATTATGCCCTTGGCTTTGATAGACAGTAAAATGGAGTACTTAGATCGGGGATGATACCTTACAAATTCTAGAACCGACTGCACCGAATTTTATGATACGCAGGCGTCATTCCATTATGATTAGAGGGTCGTAATTTTCCGGTTCGCTCCACGGGAAAGTTAATGCTTTCCCATTAATATTAAATACCTTTTCCAAAACCATGAGTCTCATGAATCAGGTGAGAATTTCAATGTTTCTTTCCTTATCTAATTTGTCACATCACACTACTAGGGAACAGCTATCTTTTCGATGTGACCACAGAATGCTACCAAGTTGCATGCAATTGTGTGGCAAATCTAGATGAGTTGGCATGAGGTTATTTGTGGCATCTACGCCTCTTTTTTAGACTTTATTTCAGGCTTATGCCATTAATGTGATTATGTGTCTTACCAATACTAGACGGGGCTACAGATTTACCCATAATAAAACATATTAAAACCCAAATTTAAATCCATAAGAAATGTAGGATTCAGAGCCTACCTCTCGAACCCTGTGAGGCTGAGCTCAGTAAAAGACATCTGACACCGACGGCTGCTCGTGAAGAACTCCCTTTTACTTCTTCTAAAGAACACATACGCCCCCTTCACACAAAAAGGGCGCCACTAGCTAGACCTTTTAAACTCACAATTCGCAACCACTACATCTCCCTTTCTTAGAGGTCGCACTTTCGCCAAATAGTTCTCGTGGCGAACCGCACCCACTTACTGTTCTAAATAGTCAAATAAACTGCAATGTTTCCAGACTGTCCGCCCTTAGAAGTCTTAACGCTTGGGGCGGGTCACGGCTCGTCCGCTGCGAGTCCGATAGGAAGTTGTCGACACAGGCGGCTCTCTTGGGTCACTACTAATGTTCTGGGGGGCTATGTTCGACAAATGTTTCGTTTTTCCTAAAAAGAAATGGAAGTGACGGAACTGACGATATAGCGTCTGATTGGTTAGAGGCTCAAATGACAAAAAATCCCTCTTTTGTCATTTGAGCCTCTAGCCAATCAGAAGCGGTATCGTCAGTTCCGTAACTTCCGTTTCTTTTTAGGAGAAACGAAACATCTGTCGAACATAGCCCCGCTGAGCCGCTATTGGGCTTGGAGGCACACCGTCAGCTGCGGGTTGTTCAACCGGTGGCTTTGGGGATGCAAGAGCAACCAGTAACCTTCGGTAGCGCTGAAGGACCGCTCCACTGTGGTCAGCTTTCACCAGATGGTTCCGGGGACGCTGACCTGTGCTGAGCACCGTGGCCGGACACTCTTCCGATTGTACCCACACTCTTTATCCAGGACGAAGAGGAGACAGGTCATGTGCAGCATGCCGCAGGTTGAAGGCCTGAGCTTGTTTCCGTTTATACAACTAATTCCTCCTTGCCATGCGAGCGGGCGATGGTTGCCGCGAAGGACTTTCATCTTGAGCCCTAGGTATCCGTGTCCTCAACCGACGCCCGAACAGAAGTTGTGCGGGGATGTCGCCAGAAATACCGGGGGTGTCTCGGTAGCTCAAGAGTGCCAAGTGTGGAGCCTCAGCTTTGGTCAAGAGTTCCGTGATTGTGCGGACAGCTTGCTCCGCTTCGCTGTTAGATTGCGGGAATCTGGGGCTACTTGTCTGGTGCTGGAAGCCGTTATCCTGTGCAAACTCCGCAAAATCCGTCGATGCAAACAGCGGGCCGTTATCTGTTCTTACAGATTGCGGGATGTCATGCCGAACGAAGGCTGACTTTATTGCCGCGATCGTAGCTCAACTCGAGGTGTTGCTTAACGTCAGGACTTCCGGGTACCTCAAGTGATAGTCCACATTAACGATGAAGTCCTGCTTCTTGCAATGAAACAGGTCAGCACCAACGACGTCCCATGGGCGAGTAGGAAAGCTGGACGAGATGAAAGGTTCTGCCGGCTGCACTCTTGTCTTGGCACACTGCTCACAGCCACTCACCAGGGATGTGATCTGTGCATTGATGCCTGGCCACCAGACAGAGTCACGAGCTCTGGCCTTGCACTTCACAACTCCTTGGTGCCCTACATGTATCAGCCTCAGTATTGCCTTCCGTAGGTCGGTTGGTATGAGGAGCCTCGGGCCCTTGAGGAGAATTCCTTAGCACAGCGGCAGCTCGCCTCAGACAGACCAATACTTAGACAAATTGACGGGCAGCTTGTGCTTCGTCGGCCATTCAACCTCGCAATACCGTGTGAGTGCACAACACTCTCCGCCATGCGCAGCTTGGACTCCCTCGGGGAGGAGTGGAATGTCAACAGACGTGCCTTCCAGTGCTGCAATCGCAAATGTGTCAAGGGAGTCCTTGCCCTTGTCTCCAGACCCCGTTCTCTGGGGAGCAATGAAGAGTGTCTCTGCCGTTGCCAGTAGTTTCCCTGGCACATACAGCATGCGGAATTGGTACTGCAACAGCTATAAACCAAGACGCTGGATACGAGGAGGCAACATGTCTAACTCCATCTTGCCGAAGAGAGATACCAGGGGCGTATGGTCAGTTTCCACACTGAGCTGCAAATCACGTACGAACTCGTCAAAACGTCGTATGGCCCCCACCGTTGCCAGAGCCTCCTTGTCTGTTTTGCTATAGCGCATCTCTATCGGGGTCATGGCCCTAGATGCGAAGGCCAATGCCCTCCTTTCTCCCGCAGGTTTGTCTTGAAGGAGTACGGCACTGATGCCGAAGGAGCTGGCATCTGCCGAAACTGTAGTGGGGTACAACAGGTTGTACCTGGCGAGACAACAGTTTGAACTCAAGAGGTTCTTCACCCGTAGGAATGCGATCACCTGCTCAGGACCCCAGGCCAATACGTTGCTCTTCGACAAAACTGGTCGCAGAGGAGCGGTAACTTCGGAGATGTGCGGCACGAAACGCGCAACATGGTTTACCATGCCAAGTAGTCTTCGAACCCCAGCAACATCCTCCGGCCTTTCCATCGCCTGGACAGCCTGAATCTTGCTAGTATCGGGCTTCACGCCTTGTGTTGACACGACGACTCCAAGGAAACTGACTTCGGACACTCTGAACATGCACTTGTCTTTGTAGTCTTCGAACCCCTGCAACATCATCAGGCCTTTCCATCGCCTGGACAGCCTGAATCTTGCTAGTATCTGGCTTCACGCCTTCTGCTGATACGACGACTCCAAGGAAACGGACTTCGGACACTCCGAACATGCACTTGTCTTTGCAGTCTTCAAACCCCTGCAACATCATCAGGCTTTTCCATCGCCTGGACAGCCTAAATCTTGCTAAGATCCGGCTTCACGCCTTCTGCTGATACGACAACTCCAAGGAAACTGACTTCGAACGCTGCGAACATGCACTTGTCTTTGTAGTCTTCGAACCCCTGCAACGTCATCAGGCCTTTCCATCGCCTGGACAGCCTGAATCTTGCTAGGATCCGGCTTCACGCCTTCTGCTGATACGACGACCCCAAGGAAACTGACTTCGGACACTCCAAACATGCACTTGTCTTTGTAGTATTCGAACCCCTGCAACATCATCACGCCTTTCCATCACCTGGACAGCCTGAATCTTGCTAGGATCCGCCTTCACGCCTACTGCTGATACGACGACTCCAAGGAAACTGACTTCGGACACTCCGAACATGCACTTGTCTTTGTAGTCTTCGAACCCCTGCAACATCATCAGGCTTTTCCATCGCCTGGACAGCCGAAATCTTGCTAAGATCCGGCTTCACGCCTTCTGCTGATGCGATGACTCCAAGGAAACTGACTTCGGACACTCCGACCATGCACTTGTCTTTGTAGTCTTCGAACCCTGAAACATCATCAGGCCTTTCAATCGCTTGGACAGTCTGAGTCTTGCTAGGATCCGGCTTCACGCCTTCTGCTGATATGACGACTCCAAGGAAACTGACTTCGGACACACCGAACATGCGCTTGTCTTTGTAGTCTTCGAACCCCTGCAACATCATCAGGCCTTTCCATCGCCTGGACAGCCTGAATCTTGCTAGGATCCGGCTTCACGCCTTCTGCTGATACGACGACTCCAAGGAAACTGACTTCGGACACTCCGAAGATGCACTTGTCTTTGTTGAGAATGATGCCTGCTTTCGATAGTCGGGAAAGCACCTGGTTGATTCGCGCGTCATGTTTTTCGTGCGTCCGTCCAAAGACAATAGTGTCATCAATCATGTTGACGCACCCGTCCTGTCCTTCCAGTATGCGCACCATTAGCTTCTGGAAGTACTCTGGTGTCGACATAAGTCCAAAAGTCAGACGACAGAAGCAGAGTGCACTCCTGACTTTCCTTGGCAAGTTTCACCTGGTGAAATCCGGAATTAGCGTCCAACTTGGAGTACACAGTCGCTTCATCCAGAAGACCGAGAACTTGGTCCACTGTAGGGAGCATGTGCCATTCTCGAAGGACGACCTTGTTGAGCTTCAGGAGGTCAACGCAGAGACGGTGACCAGCAGAAGCCTTCGGATTGACGACTATTCCTGCGCAGCACGGGGTGGGGGCTTCAGCCCGACAAATGACGCCCTGTCGCTCCAGTTTCTGCAGTTCTGTCCTCACGACCTCTCGTTAGGAAACGGGTATACGACGAGGTACACTCAACGAGAAAGGATTACCTTTGGATTCCAGCCGGATCGTGTACTCGTCGGGTAGAATACCCAGATTTGTAAAGAGCTCAGTGAAGCTAGGGTTGACTGCAGGCTTGGCTGCAGTACGTATCGAGGAACTTAATGATCTGAAGGTCCTGTATGGCAAAGAAGCCCAGCAAAAAGTACTGAGAGATTGGACGAGATACACCTGCTGCTTGGAAGACCTTCCGTTCCACCACAGTGTCGATGAGAAAGAACCCAACACTTTAAGCGCGTGGTTGCCCGGTCTATGAATGGCGTTTTCCACCTTTGTCAAACGCTGGAGAACATGAAGGGAACTATCTGGAACAGCCGTCACATCGATTCCCGAGTCCACATTGAAGGACGCTGTATAGTTGTTCACGGTGACATCAATGTACTTAGCCCTCTTTCCGGCGTCGACTACAGAAAGCTGCAGAGTGCCTACTTTGGCTTGCTTTTTCATGCGGGAGAGTCAGACCTCTGCGAAGTGCCCTTGCTTACGGCAAAAGTTACACTTCGACTTGCGAACGGGACAGTCCTCACCAGGATGAGATGAGCGTCCGCAGAATATACAAGAACCAGACCTACCCGTAGAGACGCGAGACGACTGGTCGTGAGCAGCATGGGTGGTGTTAGGCCTAGTGCCGCGCCACTTGAGACGACCTGCGATCTTGGTCGCGTCGAGGTTGACATCTTGACCTCCTGGAGTTCCTGATTTACCTGTGCCTGCCTTGGTTGCCTTTTCTTTGTTGACGTCTTCGGCTTTGCGCGCTTGCACCCACGCGTCGTTGAGCGTGAGCTTTGCAGAAAACTGCGTGGATATCAACTTACATAGCAAACTGTCGAAAATTAAGGTGCACATATATGTTCGTTAAACCCATGAAACAATGCTATATTGCAATGCAGAGTGCCTTTCAATCAAAACAATTTCCACATTGTAGTCCAGAACTTTCAAACATTTTACCATGTAGACACGCAGGGGGTATATTTAGATATATTACACAATATGGAGCAAGTACCCTATGAAACGTTGGAGATAACCTTGAATAACTGGGATGATTGTTTGACAACAAAATTTCTGAAAGAAGACATGATGGGGTGAGTTTCACTGCTTCGCACCGGTGTGCTCGGAGAAGTGGCTGATGCAGAGGAGGGCCTTGGACCGAGTTCCAAAATTTACTCAATCTTACTCTAGGGTAAGGGTTTTGTACCTCGGCGTTCTAAAACCTACCCCTGTCCAGCGTTTTTCAATTTCTGTTGTCATGTGACATGACCCGCCGGAGTAACTAGGATCCATTTGGGTAAGATTTGCAACACACGGTTTTAATGAAATGGACTATGGGTTAACTTTGAGGTCTACGCTAAGTATCTGATGTGCCTTTTGCATATTTTTTTCATTCATAAGTAGCAGGAGGCCACTTACTATAATAGCAAGGCATGTTTGATATTTTAGTGTACCATATTAAAAGACCACGAGTAATATCCTTTTTCTAGAACCTCAAAAACATGTGTGACAACTGCAGTTCATAAGGCATTTCGGAGTCGAATATATGCACGTCGTGGCTTCCCAGAGCATTTTCTGCATCCTTGTGCTCCCCTCATTTTATTACAAATCTCAATGTGTAATTGGCAATGTAGCTGGCCCTTAGCCACATTCCTAGAGAGGTTCTAACTACCGTCAGAGTGGTCTAACTCCACACCTGTTCAGTTAAGGCTTTATTTAAGGTCTGATAACAGCATTATTCTGGTTTAGGGTTCCTAAACACAGGCTTTTCGCCTACATGACATGAGCAAAATATACACTTAAAACAAGGATTAGGTAGCCATATGGTGCATACTATATAAAAAGTACAAGGTTGCACCTACTAGACATATTATTTTACACATTACAGCATGTTGCTATGATTGATACCTTTAGTTCATAACTCAAAATAGTATACATTCTCATAATCACTTGCATGTCTTCATAGCTCAGTAGTTTGGATACAGGAGTGATTTCACTGAATGCCATAGCAATGTGCGAGAGGGAATGACATACACTTGTGCCTGGGAATTGTATTGTAAGCCAGTAAATAATGCACACATAACTATAACTTGGGACTATTAAATCAGCCTTTGCTTTTTCTTTTTTATTTTTAGGAAGGGTTCTGCATGTGTTTGGTGTAATTTTTATGCAATGCTAGCAAGAGAGAGTTTCCCCAATTTATATCAGTTATATAATTTCTTCAGGCTCACATGCAGTCAAATACTAAATCATTTCAGATTATCAGGAAAACGCTACATTCATTTCTTTTTCAAATGCACTTGTTTTTGTGGAACGACTATGTGTCCAACTAATACACATTTCAAGCACAATTTGACCACAAGGACGTTGTTTGGCAGTAGGTTTGCACTTGTGGGACAAAACTTGCAACAAAATTTATTTCATGCTGTGCTGCTATCACTCATATTTGTGACCAATGGCAGTGAAGTGTATTGGACCTACTCTGTGTGCATGACAGTGATACAAAGGAAGTTTGAATCATTATCATAAAAGCCGAATTTCTATCTCTAGATAATTTAGGGTCTCTCTGTGCTGTACATCTTTAGACTGCATGGTTGCTGAATGTCATGGCTTGCACTTTTGGCCTAATGGTAGGTGCTGGATGATTTTGAGCTGCAGTCAGGCCGTTTTGCCGGAAGATCCCTGAGAAAGTAGGCTCCTGGCTGCAGGGTTCGCTTTGTGCCGTCACCTGCTCTTCCCCATCTGACGGCACCATGTAGATAACTTCCAGCAGCGCAGTGGCACTTTGGTCACCTTCATCAGCTGCACAATAATGCCACAATGCAAGGCTTCCACAAACTTTAATTAAAAGACAGCAATGTAGCGCATGCTACACATATGCTATCATTTATTAGTAAGCATTCGTTTGGCTCTTTCGATCATCCTACGTACCCTCAGTTTTGTTTTCAGATGGCGGCCATTTAATGCTTAGTAGGATGGACTATTGCAGACAATATGAGCTGAAACAGTCATTCATGTTGCTTTGGCACACCTGCCAGTTTCTGGGAAAGTTGTGGCCCGAACTAGGAATGGAATGCGAAGGTCCTGTACTTCTGGCTATTTGACAGATTGAGTTATAATAAAGCTTGTGAGGACCGCCCACACACGAAATTTCCGAATCGGGTGGTTTAGTTTATATTATCTGTGGGCGTACATCAAGATCCTTCAACTCATACAAGTGTCGATCATCTCATTAAATCACAAGCTATGCTACAGCAGCCTTAGCACAAGTAAATGAAGAATATTGTGTTTTTTTTCATTGAAATGCTTTTTTTAATGAACATAAAGATATCTTAAGTGACATATTTCCGACTTGAATTCTCCACCAAAACCCATGCTGGTATTCTTTTCCCTATTTCATTAATGCACGAAGGCGGTGTATTTCAGGTAGCTCCAGCTCGCTTGTGTTGTGATGCACTGCATCAGCCAGAGCAGTCAGGAACATTAAGGAGCATCGGCTGGTACTGTATACATCGTGTTTAATTCTGGGAGTTAAGAAGGGCCAGTTATGGAGAGGTCGACTCCTCAGTGGCCGAAATGACTGGAGTAAATAATGCCGGGCGACAACAAAGAAAAGAACGAGCTGCACTAAGCATAGGTTTATGTGATCCAAAAAAGTACTTTAGTTCTTGAGTTTTGTCACTGGTGAAGCCACTCACCATGCCACTGAATTTTACCAAAATAAAAATATTAGGATATTTTGATCATAACTGATAAACGCAGATACACGCAGAATGTGCAGTAAATGAGCTGGGCACATGCTATGTGTGTTTATGATGCCACACACATCATAGTGTCACATGACGTCATAGTGTCAAGTGACATCACAATTGTAGAAGGGTTGAAAACTGGGCTAGTTGGCAAGTGTGCATTCTGGTTAAAAAACGCTCAACAGACGAGGACGAAGCCCCCGACTTTTCTGCTCTTTTAATTCACGTCTAGTTTGCCACGTGACACCTTAGTACAGGTCATGGAATATAGCCTCTATAGGTCTATACTTCTTATATAACCTTGACCTGTCTCTCAGTCGAGCGTAACATTCAAGCGTAATACGCCTCTTTTCTCAGGAACCCAGGCATCTGGCGCATTTTTTTGTTATAACGACACTAATGAAAAATTTCTAAGGAGCGAAGGAATAAGAAAAATGGTGGAAAACATGCAACATTATGGCTGCCCATGACTTACCAGAATGAAAAGTCGTTTCGTGAAGCTAACCTATATCGCGATTTCATAGTTTTGAACTCCTCTATATAGCGGAGCTCTTCACAGTTCGGGAAAACTATTGGTGTTCAAACCTTATATTAACATTGACAATATATAAGGGATGATAATCATAAAAAATAACAGCATTCATAAAACAAGAATGGCAGTGTAGAGTAACACCATGTGCTAAAGGTAACTACCTCCTCCTGTGCCCTCTTGCCTCATCCAACTCACCGCCTCCTCCCGTTGTTGGTTGGCTGCAGTAGTTGTTGGCCTCGTACTCGTGAATATTTTGGCTGCCAAAATAAAATACTATCAACATAGTTGGCAAAAGTTAGTACAATTACTAGGATGTACAGTAGGCTCGCGATAATTCAAACTAAAACTTTTCCTACTTTTGGTTAATCCATATATAAACAAATGCCGAAAATTAGGTTGTCCCGCTATGTTTTTAATAATCCGCTTAATTCAAACGGTGTTTTCGTGTTATTCATACTTTCTTTTGGCGCGGCCTAGTTGAGCGCGCTTCTTTCCGAACACCCAGTGCACTGCGGAGAAGCAACACTCGCGAAGCTCGCTTTCTCGAGTGTTGCTTCCCGCAGTGACCCGGTGCTCGGTAAGAAGCGCGCTCAACGGGGCTAAGCAGGGACACATGAGCGATGAAAACGGGCGCCGCGTGGCAGTTTCTATAGCAACTTAAGCAGACCTCGGTCTACGTCACAGCAGCAGCACAAGTTGCTATGGGAGCTGCCGCAAGGCACCCGTTTTCGTCGCTCATGTGAACCCTGCTTAATAGTCCACAATAAATAACTTTCTTGCTAGAATAACAAACATAATTTTGTTTTGAGGTGTCATGTTCTGTGTAAACAGTAAACGAAAAACAGCTATTTTAGGGATGAATAAACTCAATTCCTACATTTCACCAATGTTTCATGTGTGCCATAGCTGCTTATGATTAATAAACCTGTATAGGAAATCATAAAACATCTGCTTTGTATGTGTAGCCAACAGCATGGCAAATCATAATTTTAACTTGCATTAAAGGACACATGCAAAGGAAAAAAACATTTTTTAAAACAGCTTAGATGGAAAAAGGATATCATAAAACGATTTTACAACAAAGAAAAAAGTTTTAGAGCTATATTTACGGCGCTATACGAATTTGTAGTTGGCGCCCGCGGGCACCGCGGAAAAACGGCCCTTATTTATCACGCGACGGGTCCATATTTGTCACGTGGTACTTGCGCTCTTTGGAAGCTTCCTATGGCCTCTAAATGTAACTTATTTATCTTTGTTTGAAGTACAACAAAAACTAAGATTATTAAGTAACTTTTAAAGCTTAAAGGAAACTCCTGAAAAAGCGCAAGCAGACGTGATAGACCTGTGCGCCGTTCAGATGACGGCGGCGGCGCCCCGAAGCAGACGAACTTGTGCGGCGCGCGTTGAAGCGGCGTCGTAGAATGCTGAGCGCGCGGGGGCGGCGACGCAGGGTGGTGGCGGCGAGGCAGGGCTGGCGCGCAGGCCTACCACGTGACCAGCGGCGGCTCCCGCGGGCGCCAACTACAAATTCGTATAGCGCTGTAATTATAGCTCTACAAATTTTTTTCTTCGTTGTAAAATCGTTTTATGATATCCTTTTTCCATGTAAACATTTTTTTAAAAAATGTTTTTTTGGCATGTCTTTTTTAAATATTGATGACTGTCTAATAAATTAAACTTATGATAACTGGAACAAAATTCGTAAATTCCTGGAGTTTGAAATAATGATCCTGACTACTGTAAATGACTTCTTTTCTGAAGTGTAAAATATGAGAAATTATGAGGCTTGTTAGGTAATTGCAGCAGCCTAAACATATATTACAGAGAAGGCATAACTTGCAAGATAAACACTGTGTCAGTCTTTGAGCTCAACCGACCCAATCATGAAGAACCAAGCAATGCACACTACAATAGTGAGGATAAGTTGTGCAGTAAACCGACAAACACTTGCAATAATATATGCATAAAAATGTGCATGGACAGCATAGCTTGAAAGAATAACAGTGCCAAGAGACAATGGACAAGTAGGGCAGCAACAAAGTTAGTGTGTTCCACTTACACAATGTGTCTCTGTGCTCTTACTCTTTCCAGGTATGACATGCCTAGAAATGGTAGTCATCTACCTATTCGGTAGGCAGCTGAAGGTTGTTACTCCATAGAAAGTAAACAAAAGGAAGCCAAAAATAATATAAGGTGCAAAAACAAAAACAAGAAAGGGTTGCCAAATGTATGCACAAACCTTAACGAAATTAGTAAAAAAATTAAACGTCAAACACAAGGCCATTCAGACATAAGAGTAAACAAAAATATGCTACTATACTACATAACTTTATTAAAAGGGAGCTTTAGAATTGGGCTTGCCTCTTCAGGTTGTTCCATCAGCAGCATGGCTTCGGAATATAAAAGTCCAAGTACACTCGAATCAATACCCCGAGGCCACATAATTACATATGCAATTTCTGCAGGAAAAAAATCGTAAGCTTTTTTGTTCTCAAACAGAAACATGCTTGTGGTATATAAAACCTGTGCAGAAAGACAACCTTGAGAATCAAAGCTGCAGGGGACAAACCTGGCTTTTGTTCAAACTCGTCAGAGAGTGCTACACACCCAAGCAGAGGGCATGCCTTTTCATCAAATTGTTCCTCAGTTCCTAATCTGGAAGTGAAATACATGCCTGCTGCTTCAGCTGAATATTCAGAAAAAGCTTTTTATTAGTGATAGAAACATCCTTGTACCTAAATGTGCACTGAGGCTTTTTTGCCTATTTTAGGATAAAAACATGTGGTGTCACTAAAAGAAAGTGAACTTTTTCGGCCTAAACTTTTTAATTAAAACATGTCTCCAGACCTTAGGTTTGATCAAATAAGCATGAGTGTCACAAGTTTCACTTTAAGAGAGTGCATGGCAGTACACATGCAACTTTTCCCATCTAGACTCTCTATTATTATTTTTTTATTTACAATACTACTATCCCAAACATACGGCATCGTAGGAGAGGTTAAAATATATATAAATGAATACATTTCGACATGATGAGCAAGTCGCTTGCTTATAAGGCAGCCAGCCGGTGCAGGAAGTTTTCAAGTGAATCTGAATTAGTAATGCTGGGGTGAAGCCTAGTCTAATCGGATATAGTTCGTGGAAATGGAAAGAAGTATTTTTAAAACATTTTATGCGGACCTGGAGAATTGTTTATGTATCTTGGGTGTGAAGCTCTAGTGTTGGTTTTGATGGGGAAGCTAAACATGTTGTCTGTGTTGATGGTGGCTCTCCGTGATGATCTGAAAGAGTGTTTCAGCCTGTCAGTTCATAACATCTTGAGTCTAACTCAACATGTTATGAAAAGCACATATGTCTACTTTTTTTCGAAAGCATGCATAAAGTCCTTCTGTACGACTCCATACATAAACGAGGATGTTAGATCAAATTTGTGGTA